>OY755209.1:32743315-32814276 GCA_963576765.1 Draba incana
CGTTCATACTTTTATATAATTTTAAATTTCTTATTTTATAGTTAATTCATCCTTGTATCATTTATAAGTACTTTTCATTTCCATTTGTTTTTCATCCTTGCTTATTATTAACAAAAATATCCTATATCAATAATAATATATCCTAGTTTTACTAGTATTACTAGTATTACCATGTCATTAGTGAACGTTTGTGGTAAATTATATGATACTAATTCTGAAAATTACTTTATGAAATAATAAGTATTTATGAAACTATAACCACTAAAGACAATTGTAAATTTAGTAATATAATTTAAAAATAATACTAAGTTCTTTGTAAAAATATCCTCATTGGAATAAAAGAGATAATAATACATTCATACATCAAGCCATAATAATACATTGAAACACAAAGACATAATAATCAAGAAATACCAAGTCGAGTTCTGAATAACAACCATTGGAGTTTTTCTCTCGGCCGCCTTTTGTTTTTCGTCCGCGGACGCCTTTCCCCAGCTGATGGGAACCTTTTCACTTTCTTTCTTCCTTTCTTATTTTTTTGATCCGGAGGTATGATTTGTTTGCTTTTCACGTCATCCGGGACATCCCATTGAAATCTATCCGACACTAAATAGATTGTCTTCTTATACGCCTTTGCCCACCAATCGGTCAGATAATATTCTGAACACAACTCATGTAATTGGATATCACGACCTCTGTCTTCATGCCTTAGGAATTCAATGTAAGCGGCTAGTCCGTGCACACAAGGATAACTTTCAATATCGAACACCTTGCAACTGCAACTTTTCGAGAGCAAGTTCACCAAATAAGGCTTTCCATCACTACCAATGACATGGTATTCAACCTCAAAAATGTTTAGCTCCGTCACAGACAATTTATCAGCAACAACCCATAAATCGTGCATGCAATCCTCCACAAACGGCACGAGTTTATGTTCAATCGATCCAGCCACAGCCTCCTTCCGGTGTTCATTATACCACCTCGACAATGTTTTAATGATTGCATCAAGCATGGGTATTAAGGAGTACTTCCTTGCGTCCTTAAAAACACTATTCAGCGATTCCACACAGTTGCTTGTGTCTAAGTTGTATCTTTCTCCTGGAAACCAACATCTTGCCCATTTTTCTTTCTTTGTAGTCTCCTCTAGATACTTGGCAGCAGATGGATATCTCATCTTAAAAGAAAAATAAGCAGCGTTGAAATCAGCCACTGTGTACTGCCTACTAACCTCCATGAATCTCCATGCGACTACATCCTTTTTCACGTTAGAAGCATGACCTTTCACATTTTGGGACAAATGCCATATACAAAACCCATGATGAGCCTTCGGATACACATTACCTATGGCGCCGATGAGCCTTGCATTTCTATCACTCATAAACACCAATTCAGAAGAGTCCGGTACAACAGTTTTAAGCATCTCCATAAACCAAGTCCAACTTCCATCCTTCTCACCATCGAGTACACCAAACGCTATGAGATAATGGTGACGATTAGGATCTTGAGTTGAGGCAAATATTAGAACACCACCATATCCGTTCTTCAGAAACATTGCATCCACAATTATCACTTTCCGCATGACTTTAAACCCTTCAATGCTAGCTCCCAAAGCTATGAATAGGTACATGAATTTGGAGTTGTCCTTATCCAAATGCACATATGTTTTTGTACCATCATTTACCTTCTCTAACATGTGCAAATAGCAATACAACATCTTGTAGCTTTCTTCCGGGTTACCACGCAAATGACTAACAGCTAGGTTTTTCCCTGTCAGAGCGGTGGAGTATGATATTATGACACCTAATTTTGTCTTCACAAGATCCATGATAATTTTAGGAGATGGAGTTTCCATTTGTCCTGGATAATCTTCATGCAAAAGAGCTGCAACTAATTCTGGACTGCCATGCCTCTTCATGTTCCTGTTGTTGCTTGTACTCTGAGTAGCCCGAGAGCATGTATGCATGTTCGTGTACTTTCTAACCGAGAAAATATCAGTCTTTGCAATCTTCGACACTCGTAAACTCCATTTACACATTTTTTTAGTACATTGTAGCACTAAACGGCTCGGATCCGACCTTTTAATAACAAAACTAAAACTGTTCATAAATGAGGCTTTACCAACAACAGCTTGTAATGCCTTCTTATTTGGAAATTCTTGAAGTACACTCAAACCCAAACCGTCTTCCCATGGCTCTATAAACGACTGACTAGCTTCTACAACAGGTGGAGGCTCAAAATATTGATCACCCATATCTCTATCCGAGCTACACATAGCTCCATCACTCATAACTTCATCACTTGTTACATTTCCACCCTCTTTAGTATTAGAGACATCATCATCATCACCATCATCACCGTCATCAACCTCCATCTCTATTTGTTTTCCTTGTTCTTTTTCTACGTGGAGAGTAATGGCATTAGCTCCGATTTCATCATCAGTTGCCTTCTCATAGTTCACACCAAAAGAACTTTTGCCCGCTCTCGACAGTTGCTCGGGCAGTCCCGAAGTAGTGATGACCTCCACAAACAAAATGCATCTACGGTTCTAGTTATCAATGGACGTTAGATAAACATACATATCCTCATCATCACAAATAGCCTGCTCTTCCTCACATCGAACCAGTAGTGGAATGTAACTAAATTGCAATTTAACCTCACTTTCATCTAACGCAAGCTTCTTGTATATCCTAGCTTCTACCATCGACAAAGTTATCTCCTCCACTGAATTCTTCAACAATATGCTATACAAGCGACCTTGACATTTAAAATGTATGCTGACATTGTTGCTCATTGTTTCCTACCAAAACAATACACAAAACTCATTCACTACAATCAGTTATACCAGTTTTACTAGTTATACCCAGTTCTCTACTCCTCCTATCGGGTTATAATCTACAATTCATTACGATTCAACCACTGATATCCATTTCTTAGCACTTTGAAGTCCTAATCGACCCACAAACCATGGTCAAACACCCAATGTGCGTATACCAAAAGAGTCTCATACCAACATAATGTGCATAATCAAATCAAATCCAATTCAATTCCTCATTTTGCAATTCTAAAACTAAATCAATTGAAGAACGGACCTGCCAGATCCACGGAGGCAAAGAAACGGCGGCGGTTTCTCCACAGAGCTCGACGGCGGCGAAGGCGGCGGAAACCAGATTTTCTGGTGAGACAATTAGCTGCAGAAGGAAGCTCAATAACAGACATGTAACTTCAACGACAGCTCAATGCAGATCCGGCGATTGACTTGACAGAGCTCGACGGCGGCGGAAGCCGGCGGAAATCAGATTTTCCGACGAGACAATAAGCTGAAGGAAGGTGAATAATGGACCTGGAACTTCAAGGAGAGCTCAATGCAGACCGGCGGAGGCAAACAAACGATTCTGACTTTCGGAGCTTCTCCGACAGCTCCCCTCTCGAAATCGGAGATCGGGTCGCGATTTCTATTTTCTCTTTTTTTTGTTTTAATTTTTTCAGTTTTTTTTAATAATCAGATTTAATAAATGAAAGGGCATTTTCGTCTTCACACAAATGTTTGATTAAAAGTGGTATGAAGATTAAAAGTGGGTATAAGAGATTTGTATTGGAGAAATATGACATTTTCAGAACTTATCTCGAAAAAAGGCCCCTATATTTTTTTTAACGTCATAACACTACTATTATTTTAAAACGATATGAAAAACCAAAAATAAGTTTAAAACAAAAGAAACACTAATACAAAACGGTTTTGGAAGGAAAAAAGAATACAGATCCTAAACTGGGTCGAACCCAAATTCTTGGATTAAATTTTTTTTTTTTATAATCATTACCCTAAAGTAGATTTTCAAAAATAGGGCCCTAAAATTCTTAATATTTCTGGGCCCCAAGGCGAATGTTTTTTTTTCTAAGTTAAGCACTGAGTTCCATCAACATTTGCGAACCATGCAAGTTGTTGTAACTAAATTGGCTTTTCCAGTTTATCGTATTTGCGACTATATGCCTATCTAGGCTCTTTGACTCTAGTCAAACCTTTTATATAATAAGATTATTATCAAACTTTTTTTATTGACAAAAAGAGGGAGATATTAAGAATTTTAGTTGTGGTTTTACAACAATTTTATTAGTTTTTAGCAAAATAGTTTTATATAGGTCTATTTCTTTTTTTGAATATAATATTATATATGTCCAACAAATTTTTAGTCTTCTAATCTAATTAATTATTTACAATAAATATCAAATTTATATAATATTAAATACATAATTAGTCAATAAACTAGAAATTATTGTGTATTTTAGGGTTTTTAATGAAAATCCCTTCAAGTATTGTTTGATATTTTAAACCCTTCAACTAAATTATTAATATAAAAACCCTTCAACTAAAAGATTTCGGTGAACAAACCCTTTAACTACAAGGTTAATAAAAATATACCTCAAGTAAAGTTTCGTTAATAAAAAACTTTCTCCTTCTATAGTAATGTTAAAGTGCTAATTAACTGTCATTGAATCGATGCAATGAAGTATAGATTGTTTAAAGAGAATTTTCAAGATCTGTCACTTTTTGACATGCCACTTTTCAAAAATGTCACTATTCAAAAATCATTTATGTTTGGATTAACTATGTTATATTAGGGTTTAGTTTTTAGGGTTTAAGGTAAGTTAGTGATCAAAATATTTTTTTAAGATTGAGGATTTTGAGATATAAGATTTTTAAAAGGTTTTATAAGTGGCATGTTTGTAAAAGGATAATTCAATAGTGGCATGTTTGTAAAAAAAAATCAAGAGTGACATTTTTGAAATTGTCCCTTGTTTAAATATGTTATGTACATTTTATTTTAAAATTAGATAATGTAATATTTGTTTTAAAACAAAAATGTAAACAAAATACAATCAACTTAAAATCCATGAATAAACCTCACAATTAAGAGATTTTAATGAAAAAACTTCTATCACTATATTTATGAAACATGTACATAATATTAGAATGCGTCATGAATGAGAATTATAAAATAACACTTTATCATTCGAGAGAGATCTTGCGTATTCGTACTTTTTTTTGTTACTATGGTTTTAAAACAACATTGGATAACGATACAATCAATTATAATTGTTTAGCATTTGGATATTAGTTTAGAAAGAAGAGTTTTTTTCATTAACGAAACCTTACTTGAACTACAAGAAAACGGACCATCTGTGACTCCCAAAAGAGTCAGACATTAGTCGCAAAAGCAGCATTGGCGACTAATTAGTGACTGAAAAAAAGTGTTAACAAATCTTTCATCGCAAATTATAGTAGTCGCACATCCGTCGCAACTTACCGACTATTGTATACTAATAAAATGCGTCATAGATATACGACTAAGGCGTGACACAGCCTATTCGTCGTAGATGGGCGACAAATGTGACACAGACTATAAGTGTCGTATATGTGCCACTACTTGAAGACGGAGTTGGTGGTCAGTAAAAAGAGACTATATTGTGACGAGATTGTTGGTCGTATACGACTGGTTTACGACCGTTTTTGGAAGACGAATACTCCTTTTTGCGTCACAAAAGAGTCAGGAAAGAGTTACTAAAATTCAACTTTTCTTTGGTTTCCTCATTATTTGTGTTGTAGTTTAGTCACAAATGTGGGATAATTTTGTGACATTAAGTTTTTGGGGTTAACTGAAAATTGTTTTGAAATGTAAATAGTTTTTGGAACTTTAAAACATACAAATTTAAACAGAAAAGAACTGAAATGATTCACGCAATAATCCAAAAAGAGAGAGTACAAAATATTTTACACAATCTTAGTTAACAAAGTGCAAAAAAATATTAACTAATGATTACCCGATGTGATCATAAGTTCAAAAGGTAGAGAAGATAAACAACTAGAAACCAAGTTTGGAAAACAGAAATTTAAAGAGTATGTGGCTAGAGTGGTTCAGAAGGTACTGTTGTGGCTGGTGCGGTGACTGGAGCGGTGATTGTAACGGTGCGTAGTGGTGTCTCTGTTTCAACAGTTTCATTGTTGACTGGGGCAGTAACTATTGCAGTGTATGGTTGATCCATGTGTGCTGCAATGCGAGGATCAGAGTCCTTGATGTACTTCATTAGCTTCTCCATTTCAGAGATCTTACCTAGAGCAGCAGAAAGCTGGTCTTTCATTTCATCCATCTCAGTCGGAGAAGAGCTTCCGTTATTGCGTTTCCGGTTGCGTTTGCCGATAGTCTGAGTTATTTGCCCAAGTCCAAATAAATGACTCGTAGTACACTGAAAGAGAAAAACAGGTACAATTCAGTTCATTTATCACCATTATATGCACATATAGATAAAGCAAAAAGACCAAATACAATTCAATTCATTTATCATCAAAACAAAACCAAAGATAATGATCCAATACTCTACAAGCAATATATATACGTATATGATCCTAAACCAGAAATTGAAGCTATGAGATGAGAAATATATGCAGTAACCAAAACAGGAGTATCAAAATTCAGAATCAAAACCAAAAACCAAAACAAGAAAGCAACATGTATACAATCACATGGTTATGAAGAGAAGAAGAGAGGAAAATACCGCCAGGAATATGTCATTCTTCTTGCTTATGGATAATGTCCGTTGAGTAGGTTGTTGAGAAGAATTCTCCGAATTCTCTGGGCCGTTTGGCTCATCCTTAACTTCAGCTATTTCCTTTTCGTAAGCAGTAGCAACAGCTTGCGCTTTTTGATCTACAAACGTCCCATCAGCCTTGGTATGTGTCCGCAAAAACACTTCACTGAACGTAACTGGACGACCATATTCCTCCTGCTATAATGATACAGAAACATGTTAGTGTATATAACCAGTTTACCTCGATTGTTTCTAGGTCCCTGTGTCATTTTTTAGTTTGGAAAAGAGAAAGATTTAGGACTAGAGGAGAGATTGTGATAGAAAATGGAAGATTTAGAGGTTTGGATGAAGATTAAAGGTGAGATTGAAGAGAAATCAGAGAATCGGCGATACGAGAGAGGGAGAGAAAAGACTTAGGGTTTTGAGGGAAATGAAAAGGGGATCTGAAATTTTTGGTTAAGTGAAAAGAAGTAGTCACAGTTTCATCGCAAATGTGTCACGGTTAAAAAAACAAGGGGGAAATTTCGGCGGCCCAATTTTTTGTGAAAGCCCAAATGTTTTTAAATCCAAATTGGGAGGGAGTTGAAAATGAAATTTCGTCACAAATGTGTTGCACAATAGTGACCCATTTGTCACATTTAAGGTGATCACAACTCCAAACCCTAAACCCTAAACATTTAGATGCATAATTGGGTAGACAATACATTTATAAAACATTTTTGCATCAACTGAAACAGCTTTGGATGAGTTTATACAATTATATTCAAGTTTCCAAACCAATTTTGGCAAATTTTCATTTTTCTAGGATTACGAGATTGAAATGATATGGAGTTTAAGTTAGGAGTTATATTAGATAGTTTGATTTTTGAAAAATATAAATGAAAATTAATTTTGATTTGTTTAACATACAGAGTCAAATCTTAGCATATTAGTACGGAAACTAAAACTTTTCTATCTTATAATTCTTTATAATCTTATGATTTATTTCTCAAAAACCCAGTTTTGAGTGGCAAATTAGTTGCAAATGAGTGACTAAATACAAAATGTGTCATACAAGGGTCACAAATGTATGACACATGAGTCACACTGATTTCGGTCACAAACGAAACCCTATACCCCATATGATTTATTCCAAGTTTCTCTTTCGAGACGATATAACGACTAATTAAAACTTTAAAAAATTGCACTTTCCTCAGGTTGATCATGTGACTCGTTAGCTTTCGAAACTGTGCTATTCCATCGGGCTATACTTAGGGCTTGATTGGTACACCCTCTACCACCCGCAAACGCACCGTTTGCGGGTTGTAGCGGTTCCTAGCCGTTTGCGGGTTGTAGCGGTTCCTAGCCGTTTGCGGGTTGTAGCGGTTCCTAGCATTTGACAACAATCATAGAAAACACTTTATACTGTTCTGTACCACTCCAAATCGCTCAAAACAAAAACCTGCTTTCCTCGGGCATTTGCGGTTGCGGGCGGTTGCGGAAGAATTTATTTTTTACTAAAAAATAAAATAAATCCATTTAAAAATCAAAAAATATATACAAAAATTTTTAAAATCAAAATTTGAATATCATAATTATGAAATATATAAATAATTGACATTAATAATTAGTAACCTATTATAATTTTATATTTATAAAATCTTCACACCAAAATTCTCTTAATAAATTACAATCACTAATATGTATAAATCTAACAAACTAAAATTTTAAAATATAACATTAATTCACAAAAGAAACAATTTCTCCATTAAATTCATAACTTTTATCCAAAATAATAATAATAATAATAATAATAATAAAAGTAAATATAATATACATGATTTTCAGTATCTAATTTTATTTAATTACTAATTTTTATATTTTCTTATAATAATATGATTTTTGGATATTTTTAATAACTATTTAATGTGTTTATTTTGATAATTATTTTTAAAACCGGTGATGCACCCGCTGTCAACCAATCGTAAATATCTCACAAATACACCAAATTTTAATCGCTGCACCAGTCGTTTGAATCGATCAGAAACGTTTGAAACCGTAACCGCCCGCTTTCACAAAGTCCCGCAACCTCAACCGTGAGGCTACACCAAACAAGCTCTTAGTGTTCAGTTTTGTTTACATTAGTTTTTATTTATTGTAGAAATCTGAATAAGGAAAAAAATCAGAAAAGGGTTTACCCGAACCTCTGACCTATCGGTTAAAGTAATGGTACATTTTCACTGGGCTAAGTTACTTATTCGGTTATAGATTTGTTAGATTTTCTTATATCCTCTTAGATATGAATAAGTATTATATAAATTCAATAACTTATAACTTGGAAATACACTACACACCAATATATTTTATCAATCTAAATAATATTACATACCAATACATTTATTAAAAGCTATAATTTATTTAAATTTGATTACACACACTTCAAACCTCATCACTGTCATCCGATGATGATAAATTACAAAGAAATTCATCTTCAGGTTCATCGTCTCCAATTTTGAAATCAATGGGTTCTACTGGATCCCTCCCGTCGACCAAATTGTCGACATCAATTTCAGAAACGGTTTCTGTCAATTTATCATCATCTGTTTGTTGCAAAATGACTAATTTCGTGTTGTTATACTGTCATTGAACACAATTCCTCGGATTATCTTTCATCACAATAAGCCACAATTTCCGAGGGCATTTAGTAAATGGATATGGAAGATAGCAAACTCGATCGGCTTGAGACCCTGAAATTAAAAAATTGCATTTAATTTAGAAGATTGTAAGTATTCGTAGATATATACACACAAAGTTATAATAGGATCATACCTAAAATAAACGGTTCGTAGTTTGGATATCTCCCTGATGAAATGACGTCTACAATAATTCCTTCGCTTTTCCGGGTACCTTTTCCAACCGTAGGATCATACCATTTGCAGTACAAAACTATGATCTTTAAATTCAGAAATCTGGGATATTGCAGCTCCATGATAGTTTCTACGGTCCCATAGAAATCATCCTCATTAGATGCTTCAGAATAATTTTGCCCTCGTACACAAACATTGTAATTCATAGTTTTCCTCCCACTTCTAAGTCCACATGTATGAAACATATAGCCTCTCGTAAAATACATGGGCCACATTTTTACCTTATTTTCAGGTCCTTCCACAATATCTAGAACCCAATGCAAAAAAATTCTTGTCCTCTCATGTTATTCGCCTACACCATAAAAGAACACGACAATATACTTACTAGAGGCAATGAAAATTATAGCATTTAAAATCATTGGTCAAATACATACGTATTGACAGATCCATGAATGAAAATTTGTATCTCTTTTTGTCATGACTTCATCGTCCGATAAGTCGCGGTTTTCATATCGAATTCGCTGCTCCAACGCTCTGTAAAGTACATGGAATGTGATTTTGAAAGAAGTTAAATTTTGAAATATAAATAAGTTAAATTGTGAAATATAAATAAGTTACCCTTCAAATGGTCTAAAGTAGTCACAATTCCGCAAAACATATGTATGTGCGCACATATAATCTTTCTCGTTTAACCACGATTCAATGCATTTGCCACTTGGACGGCCTACAATAGTAAATATATCTCGTCCCAATACCGGATATACATGAACATCACCTTCATCGTACCGGCTTATCCTGCAATTTTCAACCTATTACAGTAGACCCTCCATAAATTAATACTCTATAAATTAATAATCACCATAGATTAATAAATTTTCTCGGTCTTGAGTCGGGCCAATGTAAAAATTAACAAAATTCGATAAAATGATAAGATAATATTTTTTTAAACTAATATATAAAATATGGTCCCAATAATAGTATAAATTAATAATTATATATCTTATACGCATATATATATATAGAAAAGATAGTTTAGTAAAGTATAACCATATTGTTATATATTTTCTTTTTAAAATTAGAATTTTGTTGGAACTAATCTCTAACTTTTCTTATTGCATCTTAATGTATGGTATTGTAAACTTAATCTTCATCAATTGAAGATTTTATACGTGATAATTATTTTCTTATAATTAAATATTTCTAAAACTATGATTATCTCGTTTTCAACATCATCTTGAATAACAAAGTAGCAAAAATTTTGTTCTTGCTTATAAATAGTCAAATAGATTATTAGCTTTCATCTTATAATGATGGTGGAGATTAGTAATATGATATATATGGAGTAAGATGAATATGTAAAAATATATAAACAATTAAATAACTTTAATAAATGAATTTTTATGAATTTTTACGTAAAGCTTTTATTTTATATATAAAAATGAAAAAAAATCATGGATTAGAAAGATCTCTCTTTAAATTAATTTATCGATAAATTAATAACTCCCTAAATTAATAAATTTTCATAGTCCCAACATTATTAATTTATAGAGGTTTTACTGTACATGACAATTTTCGATGGTAGGATTAATAATAAAACTCAATTTACCTTCTTCTCCTCGCTGTAGAAATTTGTGTCAGAAAGTAATGTTGTGAGAAATTCGATATCTCGTCGTTCCTGTACGATTCAACAATCGATGCCACTATACGATTTTTGTTCTTTGCTTTGCCTTTCAAATGTTTAAACAACCTTCGAAATGGATACATCCACCTATATTGCACAAGACCCCCAAGCTCTGCTTCGTATGGCAGGTGTATGGGTAGGTGCTCCATCACATCAAAGAAAGAAGGTGAAAATATTTTTTTCAAATTACAGAGAATCATCACAATGTTATCCTTCAAACGTAGGAGGCGGTTTTGATCCAATGATCTACTACTTAGATCACGGAAAAATGCTCCAATCTCTGAAAAACAACCTCATACGTCATGAATCAAAATATCATATGAATGAGCGATTTAGGAATTTTATGTATATGTACCTGATAAGGCTTGGTGAACATTACGCGGGAGAAGTTCTGCAAATATGAACGGAAGCAAACGCTCCATAAAAACATGGCAGTCGTGACTTTTCATTACAGAAAACTTGCCACTGTTGATGTATGCACAACTAGTTAAATCTGCTGCATAACCATCCAAAAATTTGACTTCATTTATCGCCCACTCTAGTACTGCATCTTTTCCTATTTCCAGTCAATCTCCAAATAGGAAATGGGGCGTTTCCATTATCATCAACATGATTTGATTGTGAGGAATTTTTTGATATCTATTCTTGATTTGATTGTGTCTTTCGATATGTCTTTCACATTCATCACAGTGTACATGATGTTATCAAAAAAAACAATTTCGATATGCATCACATCAAGGCAGTGCCGTAGAGTCAGATCAGCCAGTATGGAAGCTCTCAGAAAATGCTTTCTTTATGTCAGTGGTGCCAATCTCCATAACCGCTAGGTTTTTTTTCATGGCCATTTCCACCACATTTAGATGTTTTATTGGCTCCAACACCTTTAATACTCTGGTATACGTGTCTACCCGTCAACGGTTCTGGTGGATAGTCATTCAGAACGTTCTTTCCCTTCAGAAAATTAACTTTGTTCTTTTGTAACGGAAAATTGTGAGGCAAAAATATTCTATGACAATCAAACCAGCACGTCTTTCTACCAGCAGGCAAGTAGAAAGCATCTATATCACCCAAATAGATGGGACATAATAATTTTCCGTGAGTCGTCCATCCCGACAACATACCATAAGCAGGAAAATCACTTATCGTCCACAAGAGGACAACTTTGAGGTTAAAGTTTTGATCTAACGAAACATCATACGCTCCAACTCCGTCATTCCATAACACCCATAACTCCTCAATCAATGGTTGGAGGAAAACATCAAGACTCGTTTGTGGATGATTAGGTCCCGAATTGAATACTGTCATAAACAAATACAATAAAACCTCTATAAATTAATAATGTTAGGACTATGAAAATTTATAATTTATTGATAAATTAATAATTATTAATTTAAAGAGAGATCTTTCTAATCCATGATTTTTTTCACTTTTGATATATAAAATAAAAACTTTACGAAAAAAAATCATAAAAATTCTTTTATTAAAGTTATTTAATTGTTTATATTTTTTTTACATATTCATCTTACTCCATATATATCATGTTCATAATCTTCACCATCATTATAAGATGAAAGCTAATAATCTATTTGACTATTTATAAGCAAGAACAAAATTGTTGCTACTTTGTTATTCACGATGAAGTTGAAAACGAGATAATCATAGTTTTAGAAGTATTTAATTATAAGAAAATAATTATCATGTATAAAATTCTTCAACTTGATGAAGATTAAGTTTACAATACCATACATTAAGATGCAATAAGAAAAGTTAGAGATTAGTTCCAACAAAATTCTAATTTTAAAAAGAAAATATATAACAATATGGTCATACTTTACTAAACTATCTTTTCTATATATATATATATATATATATATATATATGCATATAAGATATATAATTATTAATTTATACTATTATTGGGACCATATTTTACATATGAGTTTTAAAAAAAAAAATTATTATCTTATCATTTTATCAAATTTTGCAAATTTTTACATTGGCCCGACTCAGGACTAAGAAAATTTATTAATTTATGGTGATTATTAATTTATAGAGTATTAATTTATGGAGGTTCTACTGTACTCACTATTCATGCACATCTCTAGGGGTAAATTGTAGGGGGTCAAGATCACATGCCATAACGAATGGTTTTTAGACATTCCAAAAGGATTGAAACCGTCTGTACATAATCAAAGCCACATGTTTCGCGTCTCCTCCGCAAAACTAGGATGCAGTTGATCAAAAAATTTTACACTCCGCCGCATCAGATGGATGACACATAACTCCGTCCTGTGACTCGTGCTCAACATGCCATTTCATCGCCGTTGCAGTCTTTTCTGATTGGTACAGTCTCTTCAACTTGCCAGCGATAGATAGATACCACATCTTACTGAATGCAACTCTTTTCCGCCCCAGTACTAGCCTTATATTTATCTTTTCCACAAAACTTACAATTCTTCAACGCCTTTGTCTTCTTTCCAGAAAAGCATACAATTATCTACACATACATCATATGTCTTCACCGGCAATCCTAGCTTTCTCATCAATTTTTTTGTCTCGTAGTATAAACCAGTTGATTGATTAGGCTCAAGTAAAACATCGGTAAACAATTACGACCACGAATCCATGCAAGTTTCAGCTAAATTATGGGTTGCCTTGATGTTTATTTGCCGAGAAGCTAATGATAAATTCAAAAGACCCGCACGACAACCTTCATATAGAGGCCAGCCTCTAACGTTTCGTAGAAGTGTTTTGCCTTCATGAACATAATCATTTCCGTTTTGATCATGTTCATGTTGATAATCATTCAATGGCGCAGAACCATGAAATGCATCATGAACCATCCCAACATAAACATGATTGCCATCGTAGTTCATTTCTTGATTATTGTTACTAAAAGCAGCACTCCCGTAATGACTACTAGTTACTACTCCTAGTACATTATTATCTTCACTATGTTCCGTCCAAACATAATAGTTTTCAATAAAACCTCTTCAATGAAGATGACTCGAAACAGTTCTAGTTGACTTTGGTTTACCGGAATTTTTACATTTGAAGCAAAGGTAGTATATCATACCATTATTGCCAATAGCAAAGTCTTGGCTAGCTGCGAACCTCATGAATTGGTCGACCCCCACGAGAAATTCGTCTGTTAGACTGTTGGTGCGCGGATCAGTGCGATTGTACATCCATTCACGGTTTTGATGTGGCCACATTTTTGTTAAAGTGTTTTCTTTTTTCTGATTTTTTTCTTTTCTTTTTAATTTTTTTCCCTCCCACAAATTTTGTAACGTGTATGTGACGCTACAGTCAGAAGTAGATAAGCTTCCTTTGACCACATGTTGACTTTTTGTTTTCGGCCGACATCATTTGTTTTGTCGTCTAGCTGCCGACCATTATCACTCTCTTGTGACCCTTACGGTGTGCCTCGCTAAACTGTGACGAATTTGATGGTATCAAAATCGTCACACTTGAGTGACGATTCGGGGTACAAAGTAGTTTTAAATTTGTGATGTTTTTGCGACGATTGGAGAACCGTTGAAAATCAGTCTTAGATTGGTCGCTAATGTGTGACACAAGTATCACGATATGTACCGGTCACAAATATGTGATGGATGTGTTAAAGTTTCCAATGGTGTCGCAATTTAGTCACAAACAAGTCTTATCTGTAACGAAAAAATTAGTCACAAACAGTAGTCACTAATTATCTGTTTTCTTGTAGTATTGAGGGATTTTACATTTATAATTTAGTTAAAGGGTTTAAAATGGAGCAAACAATATTGGAGAGATTTTTCATTAAAATCTCTATATTTTACCATGTTGAGTTTTTAACCTATGCAATGTGTGGGCAATTCCTAATTGTACATACAGAGTAATGTTTTGGCTTGCAGCTAATAACCCAAAACAAACCATTTAAGTATGTAACAAACAAATCACCTTCTTTGTTTCCGGATTCTACATAAGAAATCGTTTCTTTATTACATTTTACGTGAGAAGGTGATGTCGAATTTCATACGACGACATAACCACATGCATGCATGGATAATTTACCTAATTTTAGAGTATCTATTTTCCATAAACAATTGAATGTAAGATAAATAAATAAACTGACTAATAAGTGATAACACTGATCAAGTGATAATTCATTTCGTTATGACTATGGGTAGTTTTTCACAAAAAAACAAAAATAATCGTTCACGTACTTTTACAAAATACAAACTAGAGAGGAAAAAAAGAAGAAAACTGATGAGATAATTAATAGCCAATATAATTCACCAATAAATTTATAATGTCGAAATTACAAGTATGCAGATTACGATTACAATTACTCACAAGTTGGGTCGTATATGACATATGGCATCCAAATAAATAGAAGAATAATTTTCAAATAGAATATATATAAAAATAAAAAAGAGTTAAAGGAAAAGAGAAAAACAAAAGTCAAAGGGACCATGTTGATAAATGGAAGACTGGACTCCCATCTCTTGTTTGTCTCCCCATTTCCACTGCCTCACGTGCCTTTGCTCTCTGCCAATTGTATTCCATATTGAAATTTAATATACTTTAATATGAATAATTACTCAGAAATTAATCACAGACAATAATTGTTGTCACAGCAACTACTAATTAGACTTGAACCATATAAATATATATATATATATATATATATATATATATATATATATATATATGTACATATAATGCCAATTATGCAAAGGCCGGATTGGAATAGATAGTACTTGTTAAACATTATACTTTCATTGTAGGTTTGGTATGCATGATAACGTAATCTAATAAGGTCGAACCCAAACGATTAACACTAAATCCTACATTTGAACAAAGATATTCATATATACAACCGATTCTATCAAAACATATTTGACCCATCGCAACATCTCTACCAGTAATTTTATTATTCTTATATATGTATATGAAAATGTCTTAGTACCTGCATGGAATCAACAGCATCGGTCTCCGAGTTAAAGTCATAAAATGAGCTTGCCGCAGTAAGTTTCATCGAGAGAAACTGAATCCACAGAATACAAAAATGAGTAACTATTAGATACTATTTTATATATCAAGATAGACCTTTTTTAAATAGAGAAATTTTCCTAACTGTCACTTTTATATTTGAATTTTCGAAATATCACAATTTCAAGACTTAAAATACCACCGAATATATTTTAAAAGCTTCTTAAAGGGTTTAGGACGTACTACCAAAATTGTGTGGTACTTTTGTTTTGTTTTAAGTTGTGGTGTTTTAATGAACATGACATATAAATGCGCTGTTTTAAATAATTTCTCTAATTAAAATAACGTAATCAAGGGTAACTAATAACTTCGACTTGATTTTGTAGAGACTGAACATAATTTATAATCTCGTCAAGCATCGTAGCCATTCCCATACTCTGCAAAAAGAAACAAGTATATATAGACACTCTTCTCACCGAAAATAATCAATATAAATTCAGATTTGGATATATTAAGTTGTTCCTTCACTAATTACCTTGTAACATCCAGGAACCATATCTTGCAAGCATTTCAATCTCTCGTTTATTTTCCCTCGCCGAACCTGAACAGTTTAATATAGATATAGATTAATGAATACATCTCGTTTTTTTATGAATTAGCATAAATAATCATCAATAATTAACTAATTAAGCAATTTTTTACCCGTTCGGCTAAGCTGTGACTATCAGTCGCTTGGCCTCTTCTGGCTCATACATGAACAACTTCTCTCTCTTTCTCTTCTTCTCATTCTTCTTTTTTCTTCTTTAACCCCTTACCTCTTCTCAAACAACACTAATTTTGTTGGCAAAACAAAAGTCACTAAAAGTGAAAACGTTGAAAAGAAGAAAAATTGAGGGTTTCAAGATCAATTATAGTTTCGGTGGCATTAATATTCACACCATCAGAGACGCCACTATTCTCCGATGATGACAAAGTTTGTAACAAAGCTTTTCTCTTCTTGGTCTCTTCAACGTTGTTATGATTGGAGTGAATATTTAACGTTGAAGATGATGAGAGATTGTTAAATTCATTATTATCACTGTCAAGAGATTTCCCGGGAAACTGTTGTTGACGAAGAAGGAGCGAGTCGAGAGAAGTGGAGAAAGGAGGAAATGATTGAAAATAAAGGTTAGTACTATTGTTGTTGTTTGGATCTGTTGCAGCCTGAGTTATGGAAGAATATATATCCATGGCTATTGTCTGAAAATCAGAAGATAGATTCTCGAAATTCGCCATTTAATGTATGTATAATGAATTGTGAGAGATATGAGTTTTCTTGAGACTAGTTTAGAGGCTTTTATATTGATCGATTCGAGTTATTTTTTTATTATTGTTTCATTTTGATCATCATAGAAACAAGCGGGTCTGCAATTGTCCTACTATGATTTGCCCCTAGAAAACTTTCTATCTCAGTCTCCAAATCGTTGTTCTAAATCATTTCCCTATGTATCAATAATAAGGTTTCTATGATGAAAACCCCAAAGATGATTTACTTGTATCTCAAACTAGATGTGGAATCAGGTTTTGTTTTGGTACCAGTGTGTGACCGTGTGCAGTTTCCTTGCATCATAGCGTTTTTCAACTACTCAAGAACTCGGGTTGGTTGATGGAGGATGTTGCCGCGCTAGATATGGGAGTTCAGCTACTACCCCAGAAACGTCTTCCCCTATAGTCACTGTGTTTCCAATAGAGGCCGCTTGTTTCTTGATGTAACCTAACCCGATATGGCTGGATCCGTTTCTTCCCTTTGTGTAGCTAGTCAGCTTCCCGACCTGAAAATAATATTTATGTCACTAGTTATGGAGTAATAGAAAAAACTTTGGCTGTTCTTTGTTTTCAAAAGCTACTAAGGTATGCACACAAGTGCTCAAAACCTTTTTCCCGTTGAATGTGATGGTGCTGCCGGGCTCTGCTGGTGCAGAGAGGTGAAGTCCACACAACCTTTGCTTGATCCCATCATATGTGATGAGTCTTGCGATAGTCTCCTGTCCCTTATAACATCCTGAGATGTTTGAAAGATTGTTTACTTAAAGCGCTTCTTGTATCATCTTAATTCACTAGCCAAAGCTTCTCGAGTACCTTTGTTTAGAGAGATCGAGTTCCACAGACCCGCTTCAAGAACATTGAAATCCTTGCTGAGTTCTCTCTCAGGTGCTGGTCTTCCTGCAAAACATCAATGCTTTTGGCCTGAGAAACATTAAATTTTCTCTACTTAGTTACTAAGTAATTGAGGCTGTACTATCTAAAAATCCTGATTTCACTAATGGAAACGCAAGAACATAAAGAACAACTTGTACAACACTGCTTGCAAATTGGAGAGTATCATTATGAGCTTCTTCCTACATTAGGTAAAAAATAGAAAAATCACAGCCTTTAGTTGTGACCACAAACTCAAACTCAAGACACTAGTTCTTTGAAGGTAATCGAGTAGTATTCATGTCATCGGTGCAAAACCAAATCGAGTAACACTGATGGCACCTATACTTGGATAATAGTACAACTAACCTTGGATAATTCTAAGTTTCTCCCAGGCTATAGAGCCCATTGGAATGGCACCTTCAGATAAAAGAGTCTTCCAGACAGAAACAGCACCCCCTTGTGACATCAACATGGTAAAGCCTTCATCCGAAATAAGACTCCCGACCCCAACTGTTATTGGCATTCCATCAAACTGAAAAGGAAAGGAACATGTTAGTATATGCCATTTCACAAGATCTGTTTCGAGAGTGAAAAAAGAAAGAGCTTACACTATAATGTTTATGCGTGCCATATGGCTGCCCAATAAGATCTCCAAGATTAAGTTTCGACATAATCTGTTTCAAATTTTAGATTAGCATAAAAACAATGTATTTGAATTGCCATACAGGCCAAACAGAGAAAATGGTCACTCTGCTTATAGAAGAATCTTACTTGGTTACTTTTTGGTCCTGCTAGAGCAAATAAGCAAGTTTGCTTGGTGATATCTTTGATCTCTACCTTGTCAGCAAAGAAAATATACCTGAGATGAAAGAAAATCCTGATTTTCAAAGAAACCATTGCAATTTTTGTATGAGAACAAAGATGAAACGTTTTTAACATACTTGTTCATCATCTCAATTATGCTTTGGCACGTTGTCGGAGAAACCATTAGCATTACTGCATTTTTCTGAAAGTTTTCAAAGGAGTTGTTTTAACACAGCTTTACATACAAATATATTTGAGCCACTACCCAAAAGGAAGGAGTGTTATTACCATGACCCATGCATGTGCAATATCAATCGTCCTTGCTGTTGGTGTAACAAATACAGTGTCACATCCCTAAAGAAACAAGCAAATATATCCACAAGTTGTTACCAAATCACAAATACAACAGTATACACTCGACGCAAATGCAAAAGTCCCTAAATAGACTCACCTGTCCTTCTTTAAGGCATTCAAAATTCGCGGTAGTTTGGTTGTGAAGGAAAGGAACACGGTCATCTCCACTAACTTGATGGCAATAGCACCAATAGTTAAAACCACAAACATTAGGTAGTATCAGAACCAATTCCATGTCGAAAAAGCTCGATAACACAAGAGATAATACCTCGTATTCTCCCGAAATGCGAGAGGTCTACAACCTATAATCACCAAAAACTCATGAATGCATACAAACCAAAGAGCTTCTTCAATGTTAAAAACAAAGAGAAAGTTTGAGTGACATTATACATACCACCACTCCATTATCAAATGCATCTAAAGCTTCATCGTCGTTATCAAAACTCTCAACAACACCATCTTCTGAAACTTTTCCTCCACTAACACTAATTGTATCCTTCACAAATTCCATTAGCGTTATCACTATACCACTCAGAAACAGCCAATTTACTCAGAGAAGAAGCTTACAAGGAGATCGTGATCGATCGGAGGCGGCGAGAAATCGAAGTGCAACGAATCGGAAGAAGCCGAGGAGCATCGGAGCTGAAACTTTCGTTGCCGGAGACGAAGAGAGCGTCGGCGAACAAGTGTTCCGGTGAAGAGACTTGGAAGCAGAGCATTGGTGACGTGGCAAACGCCATCTATCCTCATCATCGCCATGTCCGTACAACTCTTGACTCGTATAACTCTAATTGCGAAAAAATAGTACTAAACACTATAAAATGTTTAGATAAATTATTTTTAAAAAACTTGTCCTTCCTGCACACCACATGTTCGATGAAATTACTCAACGATTTATCAAAATCTCACCTTGTTTCTTTAAACCTTGCAGCTAAATCTCTGATTTGGGTTCTTGCGTCTAGTCACCATGCTTCTGGTTTCGCCAATTGATTTCTCTGCCAAAGCCTCATACGCACTTTGCTTTCAGGTTTTTCATTTCATCTCCTTCTAACTTCGATCTTGATGATTCCAATCCTGAAGCTTTGTAAAGTTTGGATTTTTTTCTTTTATATGCAGATTCCTCGTTCGATCTCTAAAAGGGAGTGTTCAATGACTATAGTTTGCTTCAATCACAAGCCTACAAAACACACAAGTATCAAGAAACGTTATGTATCTACGCAAAACGTGGATCTTCCTCCTATTTTACCAAAGAACAAGAAAAAACCTTATCCTATTCCTTTTAAGCAAATTCAAGAAGAAGGTAGGAAAGATAAGAAACTTGCTCAAATGGGTATAGAGAAACAGTTAGACCCTCCCAAGAATGGATTGCTAGTTCCAAATCTTGTTCCTGTGGCTTACCAAGTGATTGATAACTGGAAGTTGTTGATCAAAGGTTTAGCTCAGCTTCTCCATGTTGTTCCTGTCTTGGCTTGTAGTGAATGTGGGGCGGTTCATGTGGCTAATACTGGTCACAATATTAAGGATTGTAATGGTCCGAAAAATTCGCAGCGACGCGGTTCTCATTCATGGGTTAAGGGGACTATCAATGATGTTCTTATTCCTGTTGATTCGTATCACATGTTTGATCCTTTTGGGCGGCGGATAAAGCACGAAACTCGGTTTGACTATGAAAGAATCCCGGCGCTTGTTGAGTTATGTATTCAGGCTGGAGTTGAAATTCCCGAGTATCCTTGTCGTAGAAGGACACAGCCAGTTCGAATGATGGGGAAGAGAGTGATCGAACGCGGTGGATATCTTCAAGAGCCTGATAAGGTTAAGACATCGTCGTCACTAGCCGAGCTAGACACGCTTGGTGCTTGTGAAAGGTATCCACCTCCCAAACCAGAGGACATACCGAAGATAGCGCAAGAAACAATGGATGCGTACGAAAAAGTGAGATTGGGTGTGACGAAATTGATGAAGAAATTCACGGTAAAAGCGTGTGGATATTGCTCTGAAGTTCATGTAGGACCATGGGGACATAGTGTGAAGCTGTGTGGAGAGTTTAAACACCAATGGAGAGACGGGAAGCATGGATGGCAAGATGCTATTGTGGACGAAGTTTTTCCTCAAAACTACGTATGGCATGTGAGAGACCTTGAGGGAAATCCGCTTACAGGAAATCTCAGGAGGTTTTATGGTAAAGCCCCTGCTGTAGTTGAGATTTGTATGCACAGCGGAGCTCGGGTTCCTAAACGCTACAAGGCGATGATGAGGCTTGACATCATTGTTCCTGATTCAGAGGAAGCCGATATGGTCGCATAAGTTCTTGGACATGTTCGTAGTAGAAAAACATTGTTAGGATAAAGAAGCTTCAAAAGATGGTTGATGATAGAATCGCCGAGTATAATCGGCATTTCTATATGTCTGAAAGTGAGAAAACGAATTGCATTTCCTTATGTATATTCATTAGTATAGCCCAAGAATCAATGTCATACTCTTACACATAGCTTTACCAACCCTTGTTTTCTCCCCTTTTCACCAATTTTTGTTTACCTTGATCATCTCCCAAAAGCTTGTTTCTCTGGCCTGTGACTACAAGCAAAACAAGGAACAAAAAACACAGGCCAAGAAGAAATACAATATACAGTAAACTAAGGAAGAACTTTAGTCAACTAAAAGAGGAGCATGATGAGGATTTTGAGGGGAAGTATCTGCAAACACTTGAGCTTCATCTTCATCTCTCACATCTCTAAACATCGATAGTAATGAGTTAAGTCCTTCTGAGGAAGCACCGCCTAAAATCCATAGTAGCATCGAGCTGAAAGAGCTCATCGCGCCTGCTTGTGGGTTAGGCTCTGCGGGAATGGTGTTTGCTGCGTTCCTTTCTTGTCCTTGATGTTGTTGCATTGGATTCTCGGCTCCTCCATCTGTTGTTGCCGCTGGCGGTCTTGTTTCCGTGTTTTGGTTTGGGTTCGTGTTGTTTGGACCAGACGGAGATTGGTTTCTTGTTGTTCTGTTCAGTCGTGTGATGTGAAGAGTTGATGCTAGGATTGTTGAGGAAGTGATGTGGAAGTCTGGGTGTTGCTGAAGGTGTGACTGTCGGCTTTGAAGGAATCTTTGAAGAGCTGGTACCTACGGATTACGTGTTTTAAGTTTTCAGCTTTTATCGGCTTTGGCCAATCTTCTGAGTTGCGGGAATCAAAAAGTTTACCTCAAAACGGTTCCAGAAGTATAGAATCAAGTGTTGCATGAAAGCAGCGGTTGTCATGAGAGCGAGATAAGAAAAGCCTGTTGAGAATAACACAGTAAGTGAATGCATCTGAAATTGAAGTAGTTAACGAGGCATATAACCTCAGTTCTTACCATACGCGTACGAGAAAAAATAAATGTGGAACACCAAGAAGTACAACAAGAAGAAACGTGGGAAGAACTTCATCGATATTGGCGTCCTGACACTGCAATGTTTGGGATGTAGCACTTCGTTAATATTCGGTTGAGGAACAAGCTTTTAATTGGTAGTGAGATTATAACAAGCAAGAGGGTTCGCTAGTGCATATAAATGTGACTGAGGCAAAAGGGAAGACAAAACCTTATCAGGGTGAATAATTCGCATAGCCAGACAAGAACTAGAACCATGAAAGCCAATAGCTGGTCGTCGTAAAACTCAAACAGGAAGAACAGAATCCCAATCATAATCTGCAAATGGTTATGGTATGCCAGTCAGGAAAATCTTCTTACTCCATGGAATTCAGCATATATTAGGACAAACCAAAAATGTGTATGCGTACTGGTACAAAGACAAGTGATTCAATTACGTGCACAAAGATCAACTGAAATGTTGGTAGCCGATGCTGAGCATGGTGTTGAAGCTGCACTGCAACAAATTGATATCGAAACAAAGACGATTGTTGAGAAGAATAACTGGGGAACCATCAGTTACTGGAATAGAAGAAAGACAAACCTGTGAACTTCAACATGCGAGTTTGTGTCTCTCGCAATGTAAATGACACAGACATTGTAGTCGTGAAAAATACAAAAAGCGACATCATAAGCACACCACATTTCGTCACCAAGTAATCTGCACATGCCCGGAATAATAATACTTACTCTATATTTTAAAGCAAATGCTTCTACTGAACTATAGAGAAACTTGTAAGAGCTAATAAAGCAGCCTTGGTGAGATCTTCCAAATCAATATAATGCTCATACTCAATAGAGTTGTGACTTGCAAGGGAAAAATGTCAACATATTCTACAGAACATAACGAACCTCCAAATTGCGCAGAACCTTCAGTAAGTTCTTGGGAGTAACTAAGATTGTAAAACTCTCTTGTCTGGTAGTTGTATAGATAACCTGTAATGAATGAAGTTGGCAGTCATATAGAGTGCCAATTGCAGCTTTCCCAATAGCATATAGATAGACAGAAACAAAGGGACATGAGCAGCCAATAAAATATGGATAGAAACAAAGGGACATGAACAGCCAACAAAGACAAATGGAGAAATCATGTTATAGCTAGCAACGACGACATTGGCATTTACATCATGCATGGAACAATTGATTCCTGCACACTATTCTCCAAACAGACTTAACAGAGGATAACTTAATTTAAAGCAACGATAAAATGTAAACAGACAACCTCTATTCAGCTGTAACCTAACCTTCCAGATGGAAACAGATTGCACAAAATATACAAAAGCAAGGAAAAACACATAGTTGGGGAATCACAGGCCTCGAAGGATGCAGATATATAACTTCACAATGCTTAATGCTTAATTTCGGAATGAAGAGATCCACAAATAGTGAAATTTGCATGGGCATTATCAACCAAACAAACAGCTAATACCTACCTTGGCCAGCAGAGTTCTGTAAGCTATTCATTAGGATAGTATCATATCCTACAACTCTGTTTATGAGAAGTTGCTGCCACCTGCAAAAGTAATTCAATGTTAAGAAGCTTATCATCAAGATGCAGCCTTTCCAATTTATTGAACTGTTATCAAAGTGAGGGGCGGTAAGATGAGTATCACCTGTTGCCAAAGCAGGGATGTCGTGCCGATATGCTGACATTTGCAGTGCGAATGTTATGCCGTGACTTTGCTTCATCAGGCAACAAAAAGTAACCCTATATGGAGGGTAGCAATTCTAAGATCGAATCAAAAATCCAAGTGGAGATTCCTCATTTTCACATCTTCCTTAATAAAATAGATTATTCGGGGGAAGAGAATATGCTCAAACATCTATCACTAGTCAGCTTTAAATTCTTAACAGATAACAATGTTTACCTTCTCCATGGTATATAGATATGTTGGCTCAAACTCTTGAGTTCTTGTCTCAAGCCATTGCACTGACAAAAAAATCAATAAACAAATTAATGTCAAACAAAGTTCACGCAGACATCTCCCCACCTAAAGCAGAGGGAAAGGCCAAACTTGTGTAGTTTTACTATTCTACTGAGGTGACGTTTACCTGCATAGTAGTTGACCTTATCCATATACAGCCATTGCAACAATTTGGGCACATCAAGATTCAACGGTATGCCGACGATGTTCTGCATTCAAATTTCGAAGAGCAAAATAATTTGTTTTAGTCAGCATAGAAATAAATAGGATTGTAACCCAGCAGATAACCTAAGAAGTAAGGACTGTGGCACCAAAAAACAGATGTTTAAGGGCTAAATTTGTAGCTAGACCTAAGTCCATTTTCCTCACAGAATAAGGGAGAAACTACTGAAAACTTCACACCATGTTGATTGAGCCACATGCCAGTTGAATTTTTCAGTCACATATATCACAACTTCTAACAGAAACCACAGAGGTATAAGCGAAAAGGGTGAGAGCAACTAGTTATTCTAACATACTTTGAGTCATTTAAGAGACAACTCACCCAGATTTTTCTAACACCTCTGAGGAATCGTGCTGTATACTGTAAAACAAATGATATGCGCCTATAACACTTTTTGAAAAAGCGAAGAATAGCTGCTCTGACAGTCTCTTTTGCAGAAAATGAGAAACTACTGCGAGGCTCTTCCTTATCAGTTTTAACAAATATATCATCAGCGTTCTCTTCACTGGTAGAGCTTTCTGCATAATTGCAAAAAAAAAAAGGTAGCATCAGTCCATGCAAACTCAATGATACTTAACTCCTACAGGCAGTCTATCCAAACCTTGATCAGTCTTTGAGACTTCTGAATTGTCAGTTGCAGCTTCAACTTGAGGAACATCTGCAGCAGTACTTTCATCATTACGTGACCACAACCCTGCGCTTGTTATCTATACCCACAGAAATAAGTTGGTGCCAATATATGTTGTAGAGAACTAAGGATAAATACAAATTTTATATATAGCTAACTGATTTCCAGAAAGGGACATTCAAAGTACAAGTAGTGTATGTCTTGCAAGGAATGCGGAACCAGCTCAACCGACAGGAAAGTCTATAAATTTTCTCTAGATATGTAAGCTAGCATCAGAGGGGATAACAGCCACATACCTTGATTTGTAAAAGCTCTGCTTCAGCTAGCTCAACTCCAGTCAGCTCACTTGAACAGCCCGGCTTTGCAAGAAAACAAAATTAGAGAGAAACAATAAAGGTCAGGTAAGAATAGCTTAGGAGACATTAACAAATAATATCTTAGGAAAGCATGCTAGCTGCACGAAACTCGTGAACTCGAAGACAACTATGCCAACAAAAAATCTTCATGGATACGTTTAAGACTATTAGAAAGCTTTCAAAGCATTCAAACGCATTTGCTATTGAACGAGAAACACAAAACAGATAAAGAAATCCGAAAAAACGTCTTCCTGCGGATTCAACGTAGTTATAAATAATCTTTGCAAATTTAGAGAAGGTACAAGCAGTAGATTCCAAACCAAACCCTAGTATTCAAATAGCTTCAGCTCCATAATTTTTCATATTAACATAAACTCTATCCAGTAAACACCTTAAACTTTGTCACAATCGGCTAATTCTAAACGAAGATTAGCGAATCGTTCTCACCTGCTGAACATAATTGGCGTGCATAACAACGAGGATACAGAACAAAGTGATGGCAATGAAGAGGTACGTATACTCTAAGAAGCCTCTAATCCTTGGCGTTAGGATCTGCGAAAATCTCTCCTGAACCCTAATAAACGTCTGCTCCGGATCCATTTCCGGATCTACGATTCCTCCACTTCTTCTTAGAATTGTCTGCTTATACGAAAGAAGTTCGTCGACAACATCGAATTGAAATTGATCCGAAACGAAAAATCGTTGATTCCTCCTCTCTCGTTCTGGGAAATCGATAAAGCGAATCCACAGAAATTGAAGATCGGATCGGAGAATGATAAAACTTGCGTACTTTTTTGAGTTGACTCCTGCGATGATGGAACAGTTGGTTTGTGTGTTATTGCAGTTGACACTGAGAACGAGAGTTCGACTCCCCTCACACCTATAATTATTCTTTTTTTTCTGAGCATTTCTTTTGTTTCTTCAAAGGAAACTTTCCACACTTTTCTAACTATGCAATTACATCGATAAATCAGTTTTGCAAGAAAGCTAGAGATAAATTTGGGAATAATTGGTTTGGATGTGAGGGTAAAATAAAAGCTTTTAAAACCATGGAATATTTACTTTCGAAAAAAAAATGTAAAACATGAACAAACAAACAAAAAAGGTTGTAGAGGCTGTAAATTTTATATTGCACCCAATAAAATACTTTGATTGGTAAGCAAATGTTGTAAAAAACTTTAAAGAGGTTGTAAGAAATTTTTAAAACCCAACCAATCACACCCAGAAACCAACAAAAAGAAGCAAATTCATAGGTTAAAACAAATTACAAATTTGACAACAACAAAAAAAAAAACCAAATTACAATAGGAATTTACTAGTATCCTTCGAGGTCACTTGTTTTTTACCATTTGCAGAGAAATGCATAACATTAATTTACAACATCTCTCTCTACCTTCACCTAGCTCCAATCAAACCTGCCTTCTACATTAGGAGCTTGGCAGAATCTCCCCCAACGACACAGTGTATTCATGAAACTGCAAACATCAAAAGACATAGGCTTAATAGTTACGCCTTCAAAAGAATCCAGAAGAAGCCAAATACAGTTTTAACTTTGGAAAACTCTTTAACCTTGTTGCAGCATAAAACTTTTTTGTTTCCATAGTTAAATATATTAGTTTTTTTCAAGAAGTTGGCCAAAATTGATACATTTGAGAGTATTCATAGTGATGCAGCATGAGAAACGGATGACAAAAATGGAAACGAAAACAAACCTGCTTCACGATCTCTTCGTATTTGGAGGCTAATTGCTTCACTTTAACTTCTCCTGACTGTTTCACTTGGTTAGTCTTGGAAGTATTGGCATCAACCTGTAAATATGTAAACGGAGATGATAAAGCATAGTGCACAACGGATTCATAATGTCATATGTTCAAAAGCAAATGGTAATTACCATAGCTACTACTGATTCAACATCTGTTTGCCTGGCTTCAAGATGACGTCTTTTGGATTCAACTTCAAGTTTCAATTCATTCAACTGTTTCGTCCAACCATCAAGCATGACTGCTTTTTCTTTCTCTAACTGCTTCAATGATTCGTGCAACTGTTCCGCTGTTGAAAGAATAGAAAATTACAGCCTCCGTACCAGAAACAAATACCGAAAGAGGGAAGAAATCAAACAAGACTTGCCTACTCTTTCCCGCTCAACCACTTTCGCCTCAAGTGATTTGTACCCTGTCCCATCCTCACTCAGCTTAGCTTTCAGAGCTTTCAAATCTTTCTCAATTGCTTTCGCATTGGCAACCTGTAACACCATCAAATACACATAAAAAAATGAAAGATAAATCCAAACACACTTCACATGTCATTCCGATAAATTGGAAGGATCTGTGACATGCTAGAGATGAAATAGATTGTTCATAATCTACAAGCGATGAAAGAGAGAGATTGTTTTTCTTGGTCACCAACTCACCTGTTCGTTAATTAACTGCAGTTGCGTAGATGACTTTGTCATTTTCTTGAATGCCTGCAAAAGGCACCAACAGATTGAATCAACTTTATTACCACAGTGATAAAGAAAAATATTGATGGTATACCTAGTAAGCTCGAATAGTATGTAAAAGCACAAAACTGTTATGAGACAAATAAAAAAGGAACAAGTTCCAAATTAACAGCATATAATAAGGTCTCAATCTAAGTAATGTCCACTTTGCATTCACAATCATAGTATGAACAAAAGTGACAGCGGGTTAAAGCAATAAGCACCAAACTTAGAAGAATATTGATGTTGTTAAAATCCTATCACTCTAACCAAATCGTTTGAGAGCAGTATCCACAATGACTTGAAGACTAGAAAATTTCAACAATAAACCAACAAGTTGCAAAGGATTATCATAAATGCATTTAGTTACGGTGCCGACCAATAGGATTTAGTAATAGTCTAGAGCTTTCATTAGATACCTTTTCATAAACCTCAAGAATGGCAGCCTTTTCCTGGAAAGTTTCCATTGCTGATCGTTCAGCTTTCTTTGTTTCCCCGAGCACTTGTTTCTTCTCTTCTAAAGCTCCCTGTCTCTCCACAACAAGCATTTAATCTAGCGTTGTATACACAAAATTTAATCTTTGAACTGGTGCTAGTAGGAAACAAAATTATACCTGCAATTTGTCTGGGGATTGAACAATTTGTGAGCGGAGGTTTGCATTTTCTTGAACAGTTTGCACAAGCTCAAACTCAGCTTTGGAAATCTGTAGAGAGAAATAAAAAAATATCAGGAACTGAAAACGCTTCTCAAATTGAAACATATGCAAATCGCCTGATTCAAAAAAAGAGGAAGGACTTCTCGATGCCATATCCTGCAGTTTCTTACCTCGTTATCCATATTCACCCTCTTATCTTTCATTTTCTTGTAGGTTACTAGCAGTGACGCCTGCTCATTATTCAGTCCTGATATTTTCTGACTAAGTTCTTCGATATTCGCTTCTAGCTCTTGGACAAAAGGTAAATCCCTTTCACAGGCTTCATCAAATTCTGCAATCTCTGCATTCAACTGCACGGATACCCATTAGAAAAAGATAATAGCTATTTTTGCCTATGTGAAACAAAATTTTCTTGCATTACCTGTGAAATCTTTGCCTCCCACTCCCTCCGCTGCTCATCGAGAAAATTCAACTCTTCTACCTTAGCACTTATAAGATCCATTTTTGAACGTCTAGTACGAAAAAGAAGATGCAAATAATCATGAGAGCATCAGATATTAAAAAAAAAAACCATTTTTGAAATATTCATCTCTAAGTCAAGTAGGAACCTAAGAGGCATGAAAAAGGATTTAATCAGAAAGGACATACTTGTGTAGACCATAATTCAAAAGTGCGCTGAAGAAAAACTCGGTGCGGGATGGTTCTGGCCGTAACAGATCCTTGAAAGTAAACTTTAATGGACAATCCACCATTTCTAACATATATTTTACTTTGCTATAAAGATTTATAGCCTGAACTGAGGTAGCATGAGCATCTGGATTCTCCAATTGCTCCAAAGCTTCAAAATCAACTTGCCCTTTGTCTTCTCTGCCATATATTCGAAATCGAATGACCCAAATGTCAAAAACAAAACAATAGAGAAAAAATGAAGCATCATAAAAAATATATAAAGATTGAAGTTCCCCCAAATTGGGAAAAACAAAAATTAGGGTTTGAAGAATCCCATTTATCTTCAGCAAATTGCGAAATTAACAAAAATCACTATCTAATTTTTGACGAAATTCGATTACCCAAATTTGGAATCAGGCGCATTTCGAACATATACCGAAATCGATTGTAAAATCAGTAGGAAGATAAGGAACTAGGGATTGAGGAATCCATACTCGTTGATGACGTCGAGATAGATAAGGAGTCTGGTGTAAAGCTCGGAGACTAAGTCGGGAGTAGGGCTTTTGAGATCGGCATCTGTGACGGTAGCGATCTGAGCCTCGGCGAGGACCGTGATGATGTCGGGACGAGAGAATCTCGGATACTCGTAGGCGGACATAGTTTCGATCGGGTCAGGTTCGAGTATGGGGATTAGGGTTTCTGAGATTGGGCGTTGTTGTTTCTGGGATTCGAAGAGACTGAGAATAGAAACGAAGAAGAAGAGATTTTTTTGCCTCTTTGATTTTCCCGCCTAGACGAAGGGAACCGCATTCAAAAGATAAAACGCAATTCTCATAGATACTACTTTTTAAAGTTTTTCTTCTTTAGATACCATTAATTTTTAAAAATTCCATATACCACTTTTTCCAAAAATAACACAAAATTAAAATTAGTTTTAAATGATCAAAACTAAACCGTAAACCCTAAACGTATATCTTACTCCCTAAAACTATACCCTAATTGTATAATAGTTAACCCAAACCAAAAAATTTATATTCTACACCATTTAAAAATCAATTTTTGTGTTTGTGGTTTTTTTAGAAATTTTGATAAAAGTGGTATCTAAGGAACTTTTAAAAATTAATGGTATCTAAGGAACAAAAACTTTATTTGGTGGCATCCTAAGGAATTTCTCAAAGATAAATGCCCCCGTTTCTTTGGTTTAATCATCATAAACATATTATATTTGAGTTTAATTATCATCATTTATATATGTTTTTTTATTAAATTCGAAATTATTTATAATTTGAAAAACCAATTTATAAATAAAAAAGTTCTATACCAAAATGGTGTAACACCAAATTTTACACCAAAATGAGATTTGATGTAGGATTTGGTGTAGGATTAGAGATGCTCTTATGGTGAGAGAAATGAAATTTTGGAAATATTTACTCTTTTATTTTTGTATTGCTGAAATCCATCAAAAGAACATGTAAAAAATGTCCGATTTAAAAAAAAAAAAACTTCACCAATTATCAAAGAAACATCACGTTTGATTATAACCTTGTTTAAATAAGGCAATTAAACTAAATACAACGATTATAAACCGTTAAAAATGGCAAAAAATAGATAGTATATGAATTGAAATAAAATGCGCGTATATATAGACAGCACGAACACGTAAGCATATCTTTTTTCATGTAGATTTCGATGAATTAGTAGAAAATAACTTTATTATGATGTTTTTTATCGTACCGACCAAAAATGATTTAATATATGGAATTAATTGGAAAAAAAAACAGATGGGTGTTCATGTCAATAGGTCCTTAACACTCCATTCTATTATTAATTTTTAATTTACTTTCACTTAAAAAAATGTTTACTTAGATGGTGGATAACAGTTTATTAAGCTAATTAAGTTAAACTATTATAGTAACTAAGTGAGTACCTGTACTACTTGCGGGTTTTTTATGTTTATAAGTTTTACTATTTTGAAAATGATTTTTGTCTAATATTTTTATACTTTTTTAATTATAATTGAATTTACTAACCGTAAATGTAAAGTGATTTAGCTTATATTGGTAGATTTGAAAAATCAAGGAGTTTGCAGTTCTTTGATTCATTTTAGGTGTATTTTGCTTGTTTTTTATATATGCTTAGAATTTTGAAACGGTAAAAATATAGGAAAAGAAAAATTGTTTACACTTTCTAAAATATGATACAACGTCTCTATTAAAAATCCATGTTTACACTATATAGGACCATGAACATTAACCTCTTAGTTTTCATAGTCCCAAGGAAGTCTAGTAGCAAACCACAATCATAAACCTATGAAAACTCGAGAAACCTAAAAAAAACAAAAACAAAAAACAAAAGTAGCAATCATAACTTTGAGTGATCGATGAGACAAGAAATACAAAATTTAAGCAAACAATCTAATTGAACTGTCGGTTGAGTATGAAAGGCTATGGATGTCTTTAAAGGTTGTCTTTTCTGTATGAAATAAAAATTTTGTTTAAGACTTTTGTAAAGAAATGAAATGTAAACTAAAAACTTTGTCACCATTGATAAGCTTTTTATTTTTTTTAGATGAAGACATTGACCCTAAGATTTACAAAAACAAAAACAAATAATGTAGTATGATGACCTCTCTTGTTATATATCTTTAGTGGTGAGTTAGGTTTGTTTGGCTTAACCGTAAAAATTCTCATATCTAGTGCCAAGATGAAGATTATCGTAGGAAACCCTCTTTTACTATAAAACACAGTTCATAAAAGCCTGGGAAAAGGATTTTGAAGTGAGATTATGGTAAGTATATGAAGCTTCATAAGTTCCGCAATAAGATAAGTAAGAGAAATGATCGATACTTGATTGAAACCAAAACTTAAGAAAAGATAAATGTGAAGAGATAAAGGAAGGGCAATTCTCAAAACACCACCAAAAAAAGTTTTTGTTCCAAAAATACCACCAAAAAAGTTTTTGTTCCAAAAATACCATTTTTTTCAAAAGTTTCAAAATTACCACAAATTTCAAATTAATTTTAAATTTTCAAAACTAAACCCTAAACCCCAAATCTAAACCCTATCCCCAAAAACTATACCCTAATTATGTATTAGTTAACCCAAACCCAAAAAATTAATTCGAAACTCTTTAAAATCAATTTTTGAGTTTGTGGTATTTTTGGAACTTTTGAAAATTAATGGTATTTTTGGAATACAAACTTTTTAATGGTATTTTGGAACAAAAACTTTTTTTGATAGTATTTTAGGGAATTTCTCATAAAGGAATGTACAATTTTTTTCTCATAAGTGAATATATTATTGTTTCAAATTCTCTAGTAAGAAAAGAAAATAAATGTTAATTTTAATTATGAAGAAGAAGATAAAAAAACGGTAATAGACCTTTCATATTTTAATTTTTTTTTTTTTGTTTAAAAGAAATAATAATGTCATATGTCATTCTCTAATATGATGATGTGATATCTCATGGAGAGTGTCAAGCTATTTTCATATAGTACATAAACTAGATTGAAAAAAAAAAAAAAAAAAAAAAAAACTAGATAACGATGCATTGTACATAATTTCAACTTCAACAAAAAAATTATCTGATTCATCCTCTTCACAAACGCTTTAGTACCAAAGTTTCATAAAACATTCTTAAACATCATAACTAGTAAGCTTGGAAACAGAAACAACAATAAATGATAAAACTATATGATGATGATGAGAAACCTCAACGATGACTAAAGGCTACTAAGAAGAAGCCGTGAGAGGGATTGGTTTCACAGCGCTTTGAATCCGCTCAAAAGCTAACCGTACTCTTTCCTTGAGACCTTCATGCTCGCTCTCTACATCTCCGCTCTCTTTATCGAGCTGAGCCACATTACCATCGACACTAATCACCAATTTTCCGTTCTCTCCTAGTTTCACATCCCCAAAGAGCGACACGAGGAGAGCGTATATCACTTTCTCCACTTTCTTCTCGTTCTGTTCCTCAGATTTCACGGCGTCATCTTCTTCCACAACGATCTTAGGAACTTCTCGGCTTATGTTGAGTACCAAAGCTACAATGGAGTCTGAAACCATATCGCTTATCGGATCTGATGACCACTGAAGCGAGATGTGCTTCTCTGACTCTTGTTTCACCGTCACTCTTTCGTGTACTTTCAAAGCTGGAAGCCCGGTTTCCTCGTCTGTTGAAGACTCTACACTCTCGAAAATCTTCTCGAGGCGATGTTTTATCACACCAAAAGCTCCTGAGAACGGGATAGTGATCCGCTGAGTAACAGTTGCTGTTGATAGCTGTGAGAAAACATGGAGATCATCAGGTGCCATTATCTGATAAGTGAAACCTTTCTTCACCAGAATACCGCTCACTGTATCGCCAACATCGGGTGTCTTTTCCGCTAATCTCCCAATGGTTTTCGCCATTTTCTCAGAGTTAAAGTACATTTCAACAGACTCACAGTTCTTCGGGGTCATGATCCTTGTGTTTCCATCAGGAAACTCGGTGAAGAGTTTCTGTTTGAGTCTCATCATCTCATTAGCTTCACCGTGAACAAGGATGATGTTAGGAGGCATCAGTTCTTTCAAGAAAGTGCTCGTCTGCGCGTAATCCGCGTGAGCAGAGAATGATATGTAGTGCACCTGCATGTTCAGAGGAGCAGTAAGACCGTTCATAAGAGTCACTTCCTTTGGTTCGTTGATTATTGTCTTTGCTAGTGTACCTTCCACCATAAAACCTGGTATAACGCAAGCGTTTTTCTTATCTGAACACCAAATATCAAAGAGTTGCCTCGAGAGACCGCTTTGAAGACCTCCAGGACTAGCCATAACCACAGATGGACCAACATCTCTGAAATCATCAATGCTGTTTAACGAAGAAATGTGCTTGAACTTAAACGGATTAGAATTTGCAAACTGATTGCGGATTCTATCGTTCATAGATAAAATGTAGGTCTGGTAAACCGCCATACACTTTTTGGCGAGCGGAGATGCATAGTAGATAGGGATATTGTGTAGATCCGGGTGGTTTGCCCAGTATTCATCTAAAATCAACAGAAGTTCCTGAGCACGGCCGAGAGCATAAGCCGGGATCAGCACACGCCCGCCATTAGCAACAGTTGAATGGATTACATCAGTGAAACGTTTCTCACGGATGTGACGAGATTGATGAAGCTGGACACCGTAAGTGGATTCAATGATGCATACGTCAGGGGAGAACTGAGGAAGCTCAGCTGCTTTTAGATGTCGATCTTCCTCACGGGAATAGTCGCCTGTGTAGAGGATTCGAACACCGGCTACATCCACCATGAACATGGCTGCACCTAACACATGGCCTGCCGTGTAGCACCAGAACTTTATGCCGTTCACTTCAACCGTTTGATGAAAATCAATAACCTAGAGAGGAATTAAACATAAAATTTCACTCAGAAACATCATTTCCAATGCAAGACATTTGGCTAACAGAAGTAAGGAGAAGCAGTAATAAGATGTGGTTTCGCGGTACCAACCTCAATTTTGTCCATAGATTTGTTGATGTCATTCTCATCGAACAACATGTCTTCCACTGACACTTTACTCACTTTTACATAATCTGTAAGCAACAACTTGTAGATAGCCTTTGTCGCATGCGTCATGAAAATCCGCCCTTTGAATGTTGTCTAATCAAAAGATTACAACTTATATTAGTTCCACAGCTCTATGTTAATAACAAAATCATTATCGGTAAGAGAGAACAAACCTTCTCCAGAAAATAAGGTAGGGATGCTGCATGATCCAAATGAAAGCTGCAAAGCAAAACATCAAAGCCATACTTAGTCGTCTTAAACTAAGAAACCACTCACAAAACCAAATCTCAAACAAATCCAAGTCAACAACATCAATCATTGAATCCTAATCCAATTTAAGATTCCTCTACCTATCATGCATTTGTCATTGTATCAAGAAGCAACTACATGGATTCATATAGTTGTTTGAGCAATAGGAATGAAATTCTCTTCTTTCTCCCGTAATCAAAACCGATGTTCTTGAATCCGAATCCAAGAAAGGTTTCCTCTTAACACCTCATTCCTTAGTTTTTGAACAAAGAAGCAACCATATGTTTCATGCTTATTTCAGTAATAGCAATGAGTTTGTCGCTTCTCGCCACAGAATCAAAACCGATGTTCTAAGTTAAAGTAAAAGTTTAACCTTAACTCAAAATTTCAAGTATACAAACAAACACAAAGAACAAAGTCCAGCCTAATTAAAGCTCAACATCAATAAATGAATCCTAATCCAATAAGAGAGTAATAACATACTGAGTAATCAAGAGGACATCAATGGTGGAAGGATCAATCTCATCGAAGTAAGGCAACGCAGCCATTCCTGAGTAGGCAGGATGAATCCCACAATCAAACTACACAAACACAAAAAGATAATGAATCAATTAAACCAAAATTAAAACACATTTGGAAGAATTTGACGGAGGAGAAAAAAACTGACGAGAATCGTTTTGCCTCTGAAGGACATGTAAACACAAGAACGACCCACTTCGTTTCCAGCGCCTAAAGGCATAATGATAAGCTGATCTCCGTCTCGTGACATTGGTTGCTCTCTTCTTTTCAGAGAAGTTGAAGAAGAAGCCATTGTTTTCGATTCCGAATTCTCAAGCACAAGTTTAAATTCTGAAAACCCTAAAAACCAATTTGTTGGAGACGAAGAAATAGAAATCGACCGATAAGTTAAAATAGACACAAAAAAAAAAAGAGAAAAAGGTAAAAAAACGACCACAGTGGGAGTCGAACCCACGACCTTCTGATCCGAAGTCAAACGCGCTAATCCACTGCGCTATGCGGTCAATACGTAGTAGTATTCGAAATTTAATTTTATTTAAATAAAATAATATTATTATTCGCTTATATACCGATAATACCCTTTTGTTGGTTTTCCTTAAGATCGACGAAACAGAGAAAGTTTGAAGCTTTAGGCGATGATGGAGCGAACGTACAACCGACGCAAATCTCTCTCCGGCTCCTTAAACGACGACGTTTCTCAGTTGGAGTACCTCTCTTCGTCTCCATCTTCGTCTCCGGAAATTGATTTCTCCGGTTTCCCTTTCTCTAGTCAAGACTCGTCTTCTCTCTGGAATTCGTCTTCAAGATCCACTTTCCTTGATGATGATTTCTCTCAGAACGGAGGTGGCTTAGCGCCGAAATCGAAGAGACCCAGGAAGGGTTTTGGTGGTGCATTTGGTCTGAGTTCGACTTTAATGGAGACGCAGGAGTTTAGCGAGTTGATGGAGAACGAAGACGAGGTTAACTTCGCGCTTGATGGGTTGAAGAAAGGTCATCAGATAAGGATTAGAAGGGATGCACTTTCGTCTCTACTCTCGATTTGTGCATCTCAATATCAGCGACGCTCTTTAAGGGCTCAAGGGTATGTCAATGTCAGTTTTTTTTTACTTTCTAGGGTTTGTTCTTCGTCAATCAAATCTTGGAAATTTATTGAATTGGGGTTTTGGGTTTTGTGTTAGAGATGTTTCCGAGCTTTCTGCGTTTTGGGTTTGTTCCAATAGTGTGGATTAGGGCACAATTGGACACAATTAGACACCAAGACAGAATTTTTCTTTTTCAATTTATCTCTTTTGCATTTTGAATTGCACCTATGATTAGGATGAAACTGATTGCAATGGACATTTCTGGTTTCTGGTAAAGTAACCTGCTTGAAACGTTTGTTGAATTTAGCAATATCTGGAACATGTTAAAACTGTCAAAGGACTGGACTTTTTCATTAGCGAATCGATTTGTTTAGATGCAGTAGATGAGAAGTCCTAAATGATGAGTATTGTGGAGTCTCACAAGAACTTTGCCTTATATTTCAGGATATCACAATCTATAATCGATGCGATTTTGGGTCTCAGCCTTGATGACATACCAAGCAATCTTGCTGCAGCTACCATTTTTCTTGTGCTAACTGCTGATGTAAGCAACTCACATATTCTCTGGCTGGTGAATTCTAATATTTTACTCTCTATTATCATTATTCATTTGTTTACAGATTTTTATATTCATGATTCTAGGGTAAAGATGACCACTTTATGGAGTCACCCAACTGCATCAAGTTTTTGATAAAGCTGTTGAAACCTGTGGTTTCCTCTAGTACGAAAGTGAAGCCGCGGAATATAGGATCTAGGCTATTATCAATAATCAAGGATGTTGACGCAACACATGATTCAAGCTCTTGTGATATATTGTCCAAAGCTCAGGAATCTCTTGTTAGTTGCAAGGAGTTGAGATTGATTGATAGCCATATAACTGAAACGATGAGGCCTGACCTAAGTACGAAATGGGTTGCTTTGTTGGCGATGGAGAAGGCGTGCTTGTCCAAAATCTCTTTTGATGGTACTTTAACTCCTTCTCAGTTTAGTTGGAAACAATTACTAGATAACTATTCAAAAGACCATCGATTGCTGATTGTTATTTGGTTTGCCTGCTGTGTTTCAGTTGAACAAATGTGCCAGCGGTAGTAGCATGATTATAACTGTTCTCTTTTGTTTCTTGCTAATAATTTGTCCTCTGCCCATCCAGATACCTCTGGTGCTGTGAAAAAAACTGGAGGTATGTTCAAGGAGAAACTGCGAGAACTGGGAGGGCTTGATGCGGTCTTTGAGGTTGTTATGGATTGTCACGCTGTAATGGAGGTGAGAACCTGTATGTTTGGGGTCTTGTTAGCCCTGTTTCTATCTTTTTTTTTTGTCACAGCCCTGTTTCTATCATCCGCATAAGTTCTTTTATAAGATACGGAATCGGATCTTTGTTTGGTTAGGAAGTTGATAGCTTTTATAAAGTGATGTAAATTGTTAGCTTTGTAATTATTTAGGTACTTTTAGGATCATATTTATGTCAATCCGATGAATTGCTGAAAATCATTGCAAGTGAAGGTGCCTTAGTTGTCCATTGAAAATATATGAACATAGGGATCAGTTGTTGATATAGCACGATTTAACGTTATTGTGCCCTGAATGCTTTTGCTGTGGACAAATAACATTTCTGTGGTTGCTTCCAGTTGTACTAGGACTACATTCAGTAGTAGTATCTAATACATATCTGTGTGCAGCGCTGGGTGGCATACAGCACACTCTCTGTCCAGGATATAAAAGATGACCTCAATAAGCAGAGTCTGATGTTGCTTCTGAAATGTCTGAAAATCATGGAGAATGCTACATTCCTCAGCACAGAAAACCAGGTAATCTTTTTTTATGTATTTTGGATTCCTAGGTTCACAATATACCTGCACCTGATAAATTAACTGTTAAATATATATATTTCTTTTCAGAATCATTTGCTCCGATTTACGAAAAGTATGGGTTTTGATGGATCCCAACCGTCTTTCACAGAGCTCATGATAAGTGTCATCAAGATGGTTTCAGGTACACAATGCTTAGTTTTTGAGTTCTTACCATGACTTTCTCCCATCTTATAATATCTTATTCTGATGGCTGGTTGGACTGATTATATCAGGTCTTCAATTACGCGCTTGCGGGAACGAAAAAAATCCTCACCTTCACCGTGCCAATGGTGTTAATCATGAGTCTATTTTGGCACCAGATTGTAAAGGTATCTCCGCAGAAATTCTCTATCCCTCTATCGTTTTGTATGCTACTCTCTGCTCAACCACATCTACCTTCTGCAGTTAGCAAGGAGGTTATGACAATTAGTTCAGATACTTGCTGTATCACTAGCTGTACGTCTATGAGAAGTGGGAGCGTATCTGGGAGAAATCGATCTGCGTTCCGGTTAGATTGCTCAGTGACATCAGTGTTGGGGTCTGAATCAAGTGTAATATCCATAAATGATCCAGGCACACTAACAACAAGACGTGGTTCCAACACTAGGTCGTTTGCAGGTAGACTAGCCTCGTTGGGTAGTGGCATTTCCAGAAGCAATGCAAAGAATAATCAAGTTGGAAAACCCAGTAGTAAAATAGTTGAAAACTTTGCATCCTTAGAGGATAGTCAAGATCCTTTTGCATTTTATTTGGAAGATTCAGGATCTTCCAAATGGGGAGTAGCATCAGGAAAGCATAAGAAATCTAAAGGTCAAAAGAGGAAGGGAAGCTACAGAGATATTAAAGAGGAACATTCACATCAGCTCTTCTCGAGTCAGGAGGAATCAAATCATAGGTTAAACTCTCAGGAAGAGTCAAGTGATAGAGATCGCCATCTAACATACCAACCATCTTCAACATATGACATTGATAAAGAATGCCTCTCTCTGTTATCTGATTGCCTTTTAACAGCCGTGAAGGTACTGTTTCTTAGCAAGTATTTGCTGTTATGTGGGGATATCATTCGTTCCGTTTTTATTGTCTGATTCTATGAACATATTTCTCAGGTTTTAATGAACTTAACGAATGATAATTCTGTTGGTTGTCGGCAAATTGCTGCCTGTGGAGGACTAGAGAGCATGGCTGAATTAATTGCCGGACACTTTCCGTTGTTCACTAGATCTCCCCTTTTCAGTGAGATGGAAATGCCGGGAACACGCCATAAGAAAGATAAACATCTCACAGACCAGGAATTAGATTTTCTTGTTGCCATCTTGGGGTTACTCGTAAACTTGGTGGAGAAAAACGGAATAAATAGGTATAAAAATTCTCTGCTCTTTTCGATTTACATCTTTACGCTGTGGATATAGAATCTGCAGTCAGTATTGTATTGAGATCAAAATCCTTAGAAGGAGAAAACATAGCAACTGGTCATCTTATATATATGACTTATACCCAATGTCTTGAAAATTGCTTTGTTGTAGGTCAAGACTTGCGGCAGCTAGTGTTCCGATCACGAATCCAGAAGGGTTGCAAGAGAGTGAACAAGATATGATTCCTCTTTTATGTTCAATCTTTCTCACCAATCAAGGATCTGCAGACGACAAAGATGAAACGAGTACTTTCACTCTGGTTAGTTTTCTAATCATTGTATTCTTATCGATTCTGAAAGGGGCTTAGAAGAAAGTGAGTCTAAAACTTGGCGTTTCCACATGTCTCAGGATGATGAAGAGGCTGTTTTAGAAAGCGAAAAAGAAGCGGAAAAGATGATCGTGGAGGCATATTCTGCCCTTTTACTCGCATTTCTATCCACAGAAAGGTTTATATTTATACATTACTTTCTGCGTATTTAGGTATCCTGATTCTCGAAAAGATGTAACATAATCTCTTATTCTTAGCAGTAGAAGTATACGCAATGCCATCAAAGATTATCTCCCAAAACGCGACCTTGCAATTCTGGTACCGGTGTTGGATAGATTTGTGGTACGTGTGTCTCTAAACCGTTTTCTAATTCAGTCTTCGGCTCCCTTAGAAATCGACTGAAACCTTGTGATGCAACTGTGTAATTGTTCCTACCGTGTTTTTGGTTCAGGCTTTTCATACAACACTGAACATGATCCCTCCAGAGACTCATAAGGCAGTGATGGAAGTTATTGAGTCGTGCAAATTGCCATAGATTTGTTTGGATCGAAAACAAATAGAAGACCTTGCAGTGTACAGCTTCTGCAAAATATTGGGTTTGCTCCGACACTTATACCTAATGATCACACAATGTATAATATAGTCACAGAGAACAAATATAGAGATCTCTTATAGTTCTTTAGTGGTTTTTCTTATCTGGTTCGGCTTAGGTTTAGAATTCAAGCTCCATTCTTTTGTACTTTTTTTGTAATACAAAGAAAGAAGAAAAAGATATAGAGAAATAGAATATCTGATCTTGCTACTGCTTGTGTTGCTGCCATGCTGAGATGATAGATACTAGTCCACTACTTTCTGAAATTGCTTCAATGCACAAGAAAAGAAAGTAATACTTTTAGGCTTACTGATCATATAAGTTTACAATTGTTGTTTACACAATTCATCTTCTAAATTTCTTTAATGTAGTAGTTTTTAAAATAGAATTTTCAGTACCACAAACAAGTTATTATTGTTTTTTTGTCTTCTTAAAAGTTATTATTATTATTATTTTTTTTTCACGTCAAAAGGATTTTGATATTAATTAAGCCCAATGGGCTAAACCAATAGTATACGAATAACAACCAAATAAAGCCACACAAGTCTAAATATCAAGAACAGATCAAGAACACGTGTAGGTTATTTGGGGAAGCTTTTGTTATGTGGCAAGCATGCTGGAGTCTCCATTGTCGGAAGCTTTTTTTTTCTGTAACCATCTTCGGCATCTCCACCGCAAAAAGCTTCATAACTCATCCGTCGTGCACCAGTGAATAACCTTCCAAAACCCACAATAGTTGATTGATTAGATTCTTCATTACCACCGGATTAAAACAGAGAACTCTTCAAAAGTTTGAGAAGATAAAACCGTCGACATCTTTCCGCCTATGATTATTTTGCTTCAAACCCATCCGAAATTCCATCTTCAGAATTCTCAATTTGGATGAAAACTTCGTTTATACCTAATCAATAGGCCCAAACTATGAAAACCGAAGAATTTACATTCATTAGAAAGAGAATCGATCACAAGTGAAGCATAATCTTATCCCCCGAACTATCGATTTTAGCAACATATCTTTGCAGAGGAAGGCTAATTAAAACCTAAGAACAGTTAAGGGTTTTTGGTCAAAATAGCCCCAATAATATTGTATGTAGACATTACTTTTCATTCTTTCTCTTCCCCTTCCTTCTTCTTTCGCCGCCCGTCGATCTCTGCACCTACAGTCTCCGGCGATTTCTCCGTTCCTCTCTCAAGTAAGCTCCCTTCAACTTTTCGCTTTTTTGCTTCTTCTTTATTTCCCTTTCCGTTTTCACCTTTCTCCGCCGCGAACCACGATTGACGGCTTTTTACCTTCCGGTCTCTGCCGGAACTTACCTATCGGAATCGAATTTGAGATTCCCGACGACAAATCGATCCTTCTCCGACTCTGAATTCGCCAGATTTGATCTCACAACTCGCATAGGTTTCGCTAAATCGCGATTTGCTTCGTAAATTCAATATCCTTTTGTTTCATTACTCTATTCGATTAATCGTGCCGTATACGAGGAAGACGAATCACTAGCCGATTCCATAATATGCTAATCGAAAATTTGATATCTCTATTTCGCTTCGCTGTTCTTAGTGAACCCTAATTCCATAACGATTGGGAAAATAGTGTTCATCTTTCAACTATGGCTCAAGCTTGTCCTGCACTAACTGTGTCAACTTCTAATAATTTCAGGTGACATTGCAAAACAAGGTTAAAAGGCTATGGCTGATTTAGAAAACTTGCTATTGGAAGCTGCCGGGAGAACGAACGCAACTGGGAGGGGTCGTCATTCGAATAGGAGACGCGAAGGTTCTTACTCGGATAATGGTAGTGATTCAAGAGACGATTCCGACGAAGATCGTGGCGGGTACGCAAGCAGGAAACCGTCTGGTTCTCAAGTGCCTTTGAAGAAGAGATTAGAAGCAGAGAGAGAAGACCGAGCTGCACGGGACGAAAGCAGTTACGGTGATGGTGGCACGTCCGTTCGCGAAGGTGATAGTAGCGAGGAATCTGATTTCGGAGATGATCTTTACAAGAACGACGAAGACAGGCAGAAGCTTGCTGGAATGACGGAGTTTCAACGAGAGATGATTCTCGCTGAACGTGCTGATAAGAAAGGCGATAAGAGCTTCACTGAGAAGCTTAGATCGAAGAGGGAAAACGAAAAGACTCCCGTTTCGAAAAAGGAGACTCAGCCTCTCGCGGCCTCTCGTGGTGTGCGTTCGTCTGCTAGATCTGCAGACAGAGCGGCTGCAAAGGACGATGCCTTAAACGAATTGAGGGCGAAACGTATGAAGCAGCAGGACCCGGCGGCTCTAAGGAAACTGAGAGATGCATCAAAAGGTGGTTCAGGTTTCTCATCGATGAAGAGGAAACCGTTAGCTTCATCCAATTTGAGTAGCTCTAGCCAAAGCGACAGCGATAGGTCTCATAGTGACGATGAAGGCTCGAATGGAGGAATGGTTGACAGTGATGACGACAGGTCAAATGTGCCTATGTTTGAGGATATTAAGGAAATTACAATCAGACGGTCTAAGCTGGCGAAATGGTTAATGGAGCCGTTCTTTGAAGAGCTTATCGTTGGCTGCTTTGTTAGAGTTGGGATTGGAAGGTCCAAGAGTGGTCCAATTTACAGGCTCTGCATGGTGAAGAACGTAGATGCAACCGATCCAGATAAGACGTACAAGCTAGAGAACAAAACTACTCACAAGTACCTTAACGTCATTTGGGGAAATGAAAACTCGTCTGCTCGATGGCAAATGGCAATGATCTCGGATGGGCATCCGCTGGAGGAAGAGTATAGGCAATGGATTAGAGAAGTTGAGCGGACGAATGGTCGTATGCCGACAAAACAAGATATATCAAAGAAGAAAGAAGCGATCAAAGAAATAAACAGTTTTGTTTACTCAGCGGAAACGGTTAAACAGATGTTACAGGAGAAGAAATCCGCGTCAGTCAGGCCGATGAATGTGGCGGCTGAGAAAGACCGGCTTAGAAAAGAACTGGAAACTGCGCAGGGCAAAAACGATGAAGCGGGTGTAGAGAGGATCAAAGCGAAAATCAAACAGCTCGAGGCGTCACGGAATATGAAAGACGTCGATAAAAAAGCGCTTAAACTTGCTGAGATGAACAAGAAGAACAGAGCCGAGAATTTCAAGAACGCATCCGAGGTGAAATCAATCGCAGCTAGTCTTAAAGCCGGTGAAGCAGGGTATGATCCGTTTTCAAGGAGATGGACCCGATCGTCGAACTACTACAATGGGAAAAGCAGCGGGAAAGACGGAGAGGAAGCGGTTGCAGCAGCGGTTGAGGCCAATGGAGCAGATGTTGAAGCGACAGAGGCCGCTTTAGAAGCGGCTGCAGATGCAGGGAAGCTAATAGACACAAGAGCTCCACTAAGTCATGGAGCAGAACACAATCTCCTTCATAACTTTGAGTTGCCGTTATCGCTAACGGCGTTGCAGAAGTATGGAGGACCTCAAGGAGGACAGAAAGCGTTCATTGCAAGGAAACAGATGATAGAAGCAACAGTTGGATGCAGAGTTGCAGAGAATGATGGTAAGAGACATGGACTTACGTTAACTGTTAGTGATTACAAGAGAAGAAGAGGTCTTCTCTGATTATTGGGATTCTATAAACTGCTTCTTTGGTTTTCATCTCTTTGTGTACTCTATGTTTAGACTTTTGAGCAATTTGTTTTTTTCATGTGAACTTTCCTTATTAGTGTATTGAGTAGTCTCTTATGCAACTCTTACTCTTGCAGGGAAGTCTAGGTTATTTTTTATCGTTTATAATATTCGACTCCACAATTTTCGGACTTGTTTACATTTTTTTTTTAGAATCTAGTTAATTATATATATGATATGATAAGATAAATATCAACTCAAGTGTTTTCACATAACTATGACTCCAAAGAAACAAAAGGAAAAATAAAATAAAGCTCTTAATTATATCCAAATGGGGAGATTGATTTCAAATTATAAATACTTTTTATAACTAAAACAATTTTTTTTATTTTTTGGTTTATATGTGAAGATCAAACAAATACTCTTTTGATTTTTTTTTGGTAGGAACGAGCGAAAACATATGTGATGATGGAAACTTCTAATATTATATTCGGCATCGCCAGTATCGGCTTCATCATCACCCTTTTTTTCTCTTGCATTTGTGCGAGTCCCACAGAATTACCTCTTGCACCTCAACAAGACATTGAAACCGGACATTCGAAGATCCTAATGTTCAAAGATATCGAAAAAGAAGAAGGAGAAGAAGGTTGTGCTAAACAATTTTGTCCAATTTGTTTAGAAGAGTACGAGGTTGATCATGAGATTAGGCGTTTAGAAAATTGTAGACATATTTTTCATCGTTTTTGTATTGATTCTTGGCTTACACGAGTTCGAAGCTGTCCAAGTTGTCGTCGTTCTGTTGATTGAGGTTAAGATAGGGTTTTGTTTATTTTTTGAATGAATATCCGCACATCTTTTGGTTACTATAGGAAGAGTAAGCTATCAAAAATCTTTACATTAATCAAAGTTTTGGTCAATGGTTGAAAAATCGAAAGCTAGATTCTTTTTTTGATTAGGAGTATAAATTTATTACATATACCATAGTTCTGTGACCAAATCAAAGAATACAAAACATATGGGTTCTTTGATTTGCTTATTCATTGTATTAAAATACCAAAAACACATCACACGCCAGGTGAAAGCGAAGTTGGAGTCTTTAAGGAAGCTTGTTGCATCGGCATGAGCAACACAAACCTAGTTTAGCCGGTGCACAACAAGAACAAGCCGGGCAAACATTAATCAGTGACCGTGCTTTCAACAGCATACGTCCTTCAACTGTCAAAGAAAAGTAGTAAGAAGCAAAAATTCACATAAGGGAAACCGCGATGGACCAACAATTCCAAAAGATTAGCTAACCATCTCGATGCGGTCGAGCTGCTTGAGACATGAGAGATGGAGAAAAGACCATCACTAGTACAAGAACTGAAAGGAGTATGTTTGAGCTTGATAGCTCAGTTGCCATTTCAGCTTTATGCTAAAGTGCTCTTATAAACTTTTTAGAAAATATTTCTCATTGCAGTTTGATTAAACCATTGTAGGATGATATTGTTTATATAAGCCAAGAAGAAACTTGTAGCAAAGTTGGTCAAGGGGGCTAGCAATAAAAGAAACAAAAGTGTAAAGTATATATGACTATTCCACCGAATAGACCATTCGTTTGATAATGAATTTTCAATCCGGAAAATGTTACTTTTTAATTTACGCGATAAACAAAGTATGTGACTGTTTGATATAGAAATTTGAGGTTGTTGTTATTGCATATGGTCAGTCAATAATTAGTGTTTTATTTGCACAAGAAACCGGTTAAAGTCGTGACTACGCCTGGACACTATCTTACAAGTGTCATAACTTATAAGAAACAATCAAACAAGATGTATAAATTCATGGTCACCTTATATGATTCATAAGTAAAAAGAAACAATCAAATAACTATATATATAAACACAATACATTAAAAGGTATCTAATCATTTTTGGCCTTCAATTTTTAGATTAAGGTTTCTTGGTTATTTTTTTCTTTTTTTCAATAACATGTGATCTGTAACACTGTAAGTTAATTTGAATTTAGATAGTGACAGCATTTGCAACTAATTATCTAAAACCTAACAAAACACTTTTATTATTATAGACGTTTGATGAATCAAAACTAGAATTTGTAACTACACTATTTAGATCATTAGTATAGTAATCCACTGCACCTATTATATAGTACTACATTTTGTATAGGTAATCTTTCTCTTTCACCATTTTTTAATTAATATTTACATACATGATACATGTATATATATATATATATATATATATATATATATATATCTGTTGCCAACAAATTAAAAAAAAAAATTTGTTTAATTTCTTACTCAACAAACAATTATCATCACCTAATATACACACCCTCTCTTTTCCTAAAAACAAAATTCTCATACAGAACAAGTCTCTGTCTTTTACAAAATTTTGTTTCGAAGAAATCAAAAAGATGGAACAGAGCAAAAGAACAGAACAAGTTGTGTTATTCCATAGCTTGAAAAGATTATTGGTCTCTTTTATTTGTTGTCTTCCCATGTCTCTTCTTGGTCTTCTTATCATGCTTCTCTTAATCTACAACAGTTTCTCTGTCTTCTCTATTCATCTTAATCCAATCCCACCAATCAAATCCACTCTTCCACTTTATCATCACCATTATAATCATCCACCATCATCATCATCATCAACATCATCATCTGAGTCAGATTCTTCATTGTTGCTTGTGGTGAAAGAAACCTCTTTAGGGTTTATACAAAAGCAGAACATTTCATCAGCTAGAGCAGAGAGAAGAACACGAAGTTCGAAGAGAAGAATCGAGTTACCTTCTGCGATAACACAACCGTCACAAGCCAAATCAAGACCAAGATTCAAGACAAGGATCAAGTCTTTCTTATCCAATTCCTCATGTGAGCCATTGTTCTTCATGACTTGGATCTCAAGCATCGAATCCTTCGGTGATCGAGAAAGATTCACTATCGAAAGCCTCTTCAAATTTCACTCAAATAGCTGTTTGATATTGATCTCAAATTCACTTGACTGTGAAAGAGGAACCCTAATCTTGAAACCCTTTACAAATAAAGGCCTTAAAGTGCTTCCAATTAAACCCGATTTCGCAGACATCTTCAAAGATACATCAGCAGAGAAATGGTTCCAAGGGTTAAGGAAAGGGAGATTTAGTCCAGGAGTGATTCCATTAGAGCAAAACCTCTCTAATCTCTTAATATTAGTCTTGCTTTACAAATTCGGCGGAATCTACTTAGACACAGATATTATAATCCTCAAATCTTTAACAAATCTCCAAAATGTAATCGGTGCACAAACTGTTGATCCTCTTACAAGAAAATGGAGCAGGCTCAATAACGCGGTGCTTATCTTCGACAAAAACCATCCTTTGCTTAAAAGATTCATCGACGAATTCTCAAGATCCTTCAACGGTAACAAATGGGGTCATAACGGTCCATACTTGGTCTCGAGAGTGATTGCAAGAATCAATATTTCTTCGGATTTGGGATTCTCGGTTCTTCCACCGTCTGCTTTTTATCCGGTGGACTGGACTAGAATCAGAGGATTTTACAGAGCGCCAACGAATGGGACCGAGGCGAAATGGTCGCGGAATAGGCTTACGTATTTACGTAGACATACTTTTGCTGTTCATCTTTGGAATAGAGAGAGTAAGAAGCTTAGGATTGAAGAAGGAAGTATCATTCATCAACTCATGCTGATTCTTGCATCTTTTGTAACCCTTCTTTACATTTTAGTTAAAGAAAAAACATGTAAATTAAATTTCCACAAGAGAGAGAGAGAGAGACAAAACACAAATCTGTATGCGTGTTGTGAAGCATACAGATTTGCTGATCTATCTGCCATTTTGAGGAGCCTTACAATTAGGCAAAATGTGTATTGTGTACATTAAAAGTCTGGTTTTCTAGTTATTCATTGCAAAGATCAGGGGTAAATCCGTCTTTTACACAAAACAGAATCTCCAAGAACAAGTGCTATATATATTGTCATGAACCAAAACAGCTTAGTACATGAATCTATTTTTCATATACAACAAACAAGAACAAACTTATTCATACAATATGATCACAAACAACAATTATGGCCTAAAAGGTTTTCTAATTTCTAAATCAACTTATGAGGATGTAAAGTTTCTACAAGCTATTCATTCGAATACCGGGATCTCTAGGAGCCTCAAAATCTTTAGCTCTCGAAAGGGTGACGTAGTAAAGCTCGGAGACAATCCCTGTGAGTACTACGAATGCAGCTCCAGCGCCAAAGACACCTTTCCTCAGCGATCGACAAGAAGGAGCCGTGTTTCCAAAGTAGACACGGTACTTTGTATGGTAAGCATTTCGCACAGAACCCGCAAGTAAACACACCTCTGCTATAAAGAAGAAGACCCTGCAAACAATCATACAAATCCATTGAAGTATATGACATTTATAGCAGTAATGGTCATAACAAGATATCGTTCGAAGTTGGAAATGTGAAGTTTAGTCATATTAAGCAACTTGAACAATCAAACCATAGATAAAGTTTAGTTCTTTGATCTTAGAGTTAGTTTTCAAAGTCAAGGAATGTTAAGTCTCTCCATTGAATCTAGAATACGCGCAATATTAGCTGATCCAAGTTTCCATATGCATAGAGAAGTTTACGACTTTAAGCTTAGAGCATACCGACTTGAGCTAATTCCGGTCTACTCGCAAACCGACTAAGAATAATATGCAAGAAGAGAAGAGAGTTTTACCAGGTGGTGATGAAGAGAACAATAGCCCATGATCTAGACCTACTTGGTGACAATGCTCTTCCGCAGCACAAACATCGGCTCGCCACCATTATGACGAGCTGACTCGCGAATAAGACGAGGAAAGAACCGATTCCGAGACTTGTGGCGATATCCTTGTCATACACACAGTAGCTTGAATCTCTTGATTCTCTAACAACTTGCCACTGTCAACACAAGCACAAATCAAGAAGAAGAACAAAATGAACAAATCTCAACTTTTTGACAAAATCTAAACTCTTTCATTTAATTTTCTCCGAATTTCAAATAAAGGTTGGACATTTATGCATCAAATCTTCTCAATTTCCCCACAAAGGTTTCAGCTTTCTATGTAGCTTACAAGGAAACTAAATGAATTCCACAAAATCCAGATTCTTTTGAAGAACCCACGAAGCGGAACAATAAATAGAGAGGGAGAAACTGACGGTGGTTCTTCGCTGTTCTGCAGCAACGGCAAGACCAAAAGCTATGAGATTTAACACGAACACTAGAAGCAGTAGCAACAAGGAAGACATAGCTGCCCAAGTCGAAGAAAATAGAAATTAAAACTCTAATTCCAGAAATTCTCGTCTTCGTCTTCGTCGACACTGTTTCTGGATAAGGGTTAACCTGGACCAAGCTGAAAATTGGCCATGTGCCAAAAAAACATTTTTCAAAACATTTGGTCTGTATTTCATAATTTTGAAATTTAAGATAATTTTATGTAATCTTTTTCTATATAAGATGTTTTAACCTAAAACACAATTAAAAAAAAAAATCATTTTTCTCAAAAAGTATAACCTAAAAACTTCAAATATAAACTAAAAATAATTTGCCAATTATAAAATAGACGGAATAATATTATTGGTCACACAATATTTAATAAATATAAAAATTGTTTAGAAATATATAAGACCATCTCCATTAGAGTATTAGAGCATTATTACCAGTGAGACTAATGGAGTCTCATATAATTAAAAAATAAAGAAATATTTATTAATTAAAAAACTCAACCAATAAAAATACAACACTTGGAAAAAATGTCTATTCAATCCAAAAAGAAACCAAATAATTTTCTTTTTTTTATTTTTTAATTATATGAGACTCCATTAGTTTCATTGGTAAAAATATTCTAAGAAAGAATTCTTACCATTAAAACAAAAAAATAGGAAAGAAGGAAATGGATTCTCAAATAAAGACTTTAATAAGAGCATGTTCAATGAGAATCTCATCTATTAAAGTAGTAATTAAATGTTAAATAATAATACTTAATCATAAGAGTTTCTCGGTAAAGGTGAAAAAGTCTATCAAGTCACCACTCATCTGAAATTTTTTGAGAGAATCTCTTATCTCAAGTTTATTACCATTATTTTTGTAGAAAAAAAATTCTTCCGAGAGACTCCCACTAAACATGGTCTAAGAAACCCTTTAAAAATCCCATTAGATATTTGTCATTCAATAATTGGTATAATTTATTTTCTAAACATTTTAGATTGTGAAACAAAAAATAATTTCATAAACATCTTATATAGAGAAATTATATAGAAAAATGGAAGGAGTATAATTTAGTAAACTTATGACCCTTTATAAAATAAAAATTAATGAAAAAGCATAAAAGGCCATGTGCAACTACAAATGTCTTCTTTTCCAAATTTTTTATTAACGGGCTCTTGTTAAATTTCCATTATTTTCTCTTTTTCCGTGAGCATATCCAAATTATAAAATCTCATCAACTATTACGGAATAACTTGAGTATTTGTATCAAGTTATTATGAAGATATTTGTATATTTACCTTTTATTAAGTTTCCTTAAGTTAGATAATTCCCATAATTGTGAGGGTTTGTTCTTGTATAAATATGGAACTTTAGGTCACCTTAATAGACAAGTCAGTTCAACATCTAATTCTACATCAACTCTTCAACATCTAATTCTTCATCAACTCTCTCTCTCTCTCTCTCTCTCTCTCTCTCTCTCTCTCTCTCTCTCTTTGCAGATCAAAGATGGATGTGAAAAAAGCTATGAAGAACCAAAACGACGTGGCGATGATCCTCTCCAGGCACGTTTTATCATCTGCGGCCGAAAACATCATCTTCTCCCCGGCGTCTATACACTCGGCCATCACCATGCACGCTGCTGGTCCAAGAGGTTACTTAGTCGCCGATGAATTTCTCTCCTACATGAAATCTTCTTCACTCGAAGAGCTCAAATCCGTTTTCCAAGAAATCTCCTCCGTTGTATTCTCCGACCATAGATCTAGCGGTAGCCCAAAGATCACGGCAGCGAATGGTCTATGGATCGAGAAATCACTTTCCGTGGATCCCAAGTTTAAAGACATCTTTGAGAATTTCTTTAAGGCTATATATGCTCCAGTTGATTTCCGATCAAAGGTAATTTCTTTCGCTTCAATCTTTCTACGGTTTCAGAAAATTAGGGCTTTGGAAAAATTAGGGTTTCTCAAAGTTATGGTTTTGGGAACATTTGGGAAAATAACTATACAAGTGTTGAGCAATCGTTGTTCCATTGAAGCATTGTTCGTGTTTCGTTTTGTTTAAAACCCCTCTTGAGTTATGAGTCTTGATCTCTTCAAAATTATCTAGTTTAGGTTGTGAGGCTGTTTCCGAATTCTAAACTAGTAAATTAATTTGCTAATTTTTTGTTGTCTCTCTTTTTGGTATTTGAAGGCTGAACAGGTGCGTGAGGAGGTGAATGCATGGGTTGAACAACACACCAATAACCTCATCAAGGATCTTCTTCCTCCTGGATCCGTTACAAAAGAAACCGATGAGATTTATGGAAATGCCTTGTACTTCAAGGGAGCTTGGAAAAGGCCATTTGATAAGTATGATACAAGAGACAGAAAATTTCACCTTGTCAATGGCCGATCAGTGTCTGTGCCATTCATGACTAGCTATGATGACCAATACGTACGAGCTTATGACGGTTTTAAGGTTCTTAGGCTCCCTTACCGACAAGGCCGTGATGATATCAATCGCAAATTCTCAATGTATTTCTATCTGCCCGACAAGAAAGGTGGATTGGGTAATCTTGTGGAGAGAATAGCATCTACTCCTGGATTCGTGGATAGTCATATTCCGACTTTTAGAGATGAGCTTGCGGCATTCAGAATTCCAAAGTTTAAGATTGAATTCGGGTTTTCTACTTCAAGTGTTTTGAATCAATTGGGACTACGTTCGATTTCAATGTACCATAAAGCTTATGTTGAAATCGATGAAGAAGGTGCTGAAGCTGCCGCTGCAACTGCTAATATAGCTTATGGCTGTGCTTTTAACATGGAGCTTCCAAATAGGATAGATTTTGTGGCTGACCATCCATTTCTTTTCTTGATAAGAGAAGACAAAACTGGAACCGTTTTGTTCGTTGGTCAAATCTTTGATCCTTCGAAATCTTCTTAGGATAGGTAGTATTTTCGGATTAAACGGGGTTGGTTAATGCTTTTGAGTTTCGTTCATGTTTGAATTTTCCGAAACTTTCATTTTTATTTTAACATCTGAATTTGTTTCATAATTCGAATTTGAAATTGGAAGCCATAAAAACTTTCAACTTATTACTACATTGTATTATTATTATTATTTAACCTCGAAAGATAATAGAAAATGATGGGAGTGGTAGTATTCATAATCGATCAACAAGGTCTAGAGCATAAGCAGCGACGACGGAAACCGCGGCAGTCACCATCTGGGAATCCTTCATTGTGGCATACATTTGCACAATTAGTTGTGCTAAGACATGGTCCATTGAATAAACTGCTACTCGTTTCACATGTACGTGCCTCCACCGTGACCACCGGACCCATCCCTAGAGATACAATAATAACCATATACAATATATATATATATATATATATATATATATATATATATATATATATATATATATATACTAGATTTTAAATTCTATTAATGAATTCATCATTGAATAACAATGGATTATGTTTGGATTTAAACTCTATTACAATCCATCATTGAATAACACCCACTTAGTTTTAACTATTTTGGTACTCTATTTTTATTATAAAATCCTGTTGAATTCTTTCGCATACTCTTGTTTGATTTTTTCAATTTTATATCACGTTAAAAACCCAAATCACGAAAAGTGCAAAATCACTAATAGACAAATCTCACTATTATTAAAGTGTTCGGGACAATTTTGAAAATGCCACTGTCAAATGTTTTTTTTTTCAATCATGCCACCATCAAATGCACAATTGTGAACGTGCCACCTTATAAAAAAATAGAGGTTATAAGGTTTTTTAGAAGAATTTTAAGATATTTTAAAGTAGTATAAACCTCATAACAATGTTTTAAAAAATTTAATCTCTATTAAAATCTTATTCTATTTTAAAAACTTTATAATTAAACTTATAATATTAGATGTTTGTTTTGGTTGAGTAGTCACTAATGTGATGATATCTATACTGTAAACAATAATAAAAAAAATGATGAGTTCAAATTTTTATTAATCTTACAAACTATTGTAGATTGTCATAATCTATCTCACATACCGAATAAGAGAGTATTCTATGGTATTTTTCTAATAAAAAAACTTTGAAAGAGATATTTAATATTGTTTGGTGAGAAGATTGAGAGAGCACAAAAGCTTATTATATAAGAGTAAAATATTATAATTCATGAAGATTTGGGTATGTAAACCTAAGTCTACTTGAAATCAATTTTTTTCCGCATATGTATTAATTAATATTCTTATAAGAAAATCTTGAAACATATTTTATATTTTCATCTAATATATGTAAAGGAAAAGAAAAGAAAAATAATTTTTATACAAACACAAAATAAAACCAAGACATATAACAAAAATAAAAATTTTTAAAATAATTATGTTTATCAACAAATTATTTTAATGAATTATTAATAAGATATTAATTAAAAATCTTAATATATGTTGATTTTAATAATGAAAAATTCCTTAAAATACCATACTTTGAAGTTTTGTTTCGAAAAATACCATTAATTTTCAAAAGTTCCGAAAATACCACAAATTTTCAAATTTTTGGGTTTGGGTTAACTATTGTACAATTAGAGTATAATTTTAGGGGTAGGGCGTAAGTTTAGGAATTAGAGTTTAATTTTGAATATTTAAAGTTAATTTTAATTTTGTGATATTTTTGGAATTTTTGAAAAACTGGTATTTTTGTCACTTTTAAAAATTGGTGGTAGTTTTGGAAACAAAACATAAAAGTGTGGTATTTTTGGGTAATAATCTACTTGATAAAAATAATATATATAAAATTGAAAGGAAAATAAGATTTGTATGATATAGTTGGCAAAATCTAATTAGAGATTTTTTTTAACATGTGTCAAAATCTAAACCGACCGATTGACATGTATCACGATTGTGTTAATTATTATGTTTGGCGCATCAAGCTTTATATAATAAGATATGGGCATATATACTCAAACATCAAATATGTTCTTATAGTTATAACTAAAATATAATTTTACATTCAATTCAAAAAAAAAAAAAATGACGGATAACTAGTATATGTGTTTTAGCATATAACATCAGATTCTTTGGCAGATAATACTAGATTTCGCTATGGTGATTTATGTTGTATCTTGAAATGCATGTTAAAAAAAAAGAGGATATGGTTCATAGATTACTCGCAAATATGTTATTATTAGGTAGATGATTATATTATTGATTTATGTAGATGTATCATGATGATATGAATTATGAACCTGTTGCAACGAGGAGCAAGAGAATGGTTGAGATCAAACGAGGAGAGAGCTTCATTTTTCAAGAGAGAGAGTTTAACATAAGTGTTTTGTAGAGCTAATAATGGGGAAGAAGATGGCACTTATATATAGGGACTAAAGATGTATATGATAGACTATTTCTTTATTTAATATACATTAGCAGAGTGGTTTGATCACAATATTGACGTTTCTTGCTCTATTCACGTTTCTTTTCTTGGAAGAAATATAAAAGAGAATGAAATAATTTGCAAATGAGGATAAGTTAAAATGTGAAATTTACATAAAATTTGTGAAATAGCTAAACACATAGTGGTATGCATTATATGTTTGCAATTTCACCAAGAAAAATTCGCATAGTACCAAAACATGATCTTTTGATATGAAGAAAAATTCCAAGGTATTTATAAACACAAAGTAAAGAAAGAAAAAGTTTATAACAGCAAAACAATATTACATAGCGTGACAACACAAAAGTCTTCCTTGACTCTAAAGGTTTTTAAAGCCTTTCACTCAAAAAGACTATGCATCTCCGAGCTCCCATGAAACTCTAAGTCCTAATATTTTTTTTTGTGGGGCTTCAAAAATTACAAACTCAAAAGTCAAAACAATAGATTATATCTTATACATATACATATACTTTTTATCGTTCGACAACGAACGTTTTGGAACATTTCAAGGTGTTGATTAAGGCAAAAAAGGAGTAGTAACTTGTCATGATGATCTGAATAATGGGATCATCATGGGTCTTGATGAGGATCAGTTTGGATCTCACGAGCCAACTCTCTGGTAAGAGAATCAGCTCGATCGTCATGTCCTCCAGCAAATGTGTAGACTTTAAATGCAAATTGAAATGCCCTCCACAATATTTTAGCACTTCCTACTGTCTTTTTCAAGCTCGGCTTCGCGTCAGGCGACATAAGCTTTTCGTCTCTCTTTTCCTGTTAAAATTTGACATTGATCCGATATGATTTCGATAAAAAGGAGACTAGAAAACCAAAGGGTTTAATATTTTAGCTCTTAGTTACCTTTAATGCAAGTTCCATGCAGCTTGATGAAATATCAACCATTGTCTCCTTGATCTGGATAAGTACGTTGAAGTCAAAGTGAATATTGTGGCTCTGGAATTTCTTAGCTTCTTCGTCTTTGGTTCGATCCAGCGTATCAATGTCTCCTTTGATCTGTTAAGGTAATCAATTTTCGATCTTTTAGTTACAAAATGTTCTTGAAATGGATTGAAATTAGGATCTAAGGAAGCAATTAGTTACCTTTGCGAAGTAACGTTCGACTTTATCGAGAAGCTGAGTCAATGGAGGTTCTATCTTCCAGTTCTGTAGCTCGGTGATCATACCGTGCAGCTTTGTGTACAATGCAGCCGCCATTCTTATTGCTTCGAGTTTCTTTTGAGGAAAACCTTCACATCTTGCAAGAACCTAAAATTATATAAACATTGCAATCAAGAATCAGAAAAACAGAGGAGATAGAAAAGTGAAGGTAATAAGGATGTTACAAATGTTGCTGACCTGTGTCTCATCAGTTAGTTTTTCAAGAACTGATTCGACGCGACGGTGGAAGCTAAGAAGTTCAGTCATGTCTTTAGTCTGGAACTTAGTGATCTCAACCTTAAGCTCATTGATTGATTTCATGTACATTGCAACATCTGCTTGTATTTGCTGGAAATAAGCAGACTTCTTTGTGATCTCAGCAAGTGCATCAGCCATTCCTTGCTTTCCGCCTGCTGGAGCGCTTCCGCCGCCTCCTGCTTTTCGTCCATTTCCACCTCCCGTTCTCGCCTCGGGATCACGCCCTTCTACTTTCCCTTTAAGGATTCTGTATAGGTTTCCTAATTGGGTTGACCTTTTAAGTTTTGTAGCTGCTTTCTTGGGGCGCAAACTTCTTGCTGCTCCTGGTGGTGGCGGTGGGGCTGCCCCTCCGTTCGCCATACCCATTCGAGGCGGTGGAGGTGGCGGTCCTCCTGCTCCATTAGCCATAGACATAGGAGGTGGTGGCGGAGGTGGCAGTCCTCCTGCTCCATTAGCCATAGACATAGGAGGTGGTGGCGGAGGTGGTGCTCCTTTAGCTAAAGGCATGGGAGGTGGTCCACCACCTGCACCATCCTTCATGGGAGGTGGTGGTGGTGGTGGGACCATAGTGCTCCCTGGAGGTGGAGGAGGTGGAGTTCCGTTTTGCATTGGCGGAGGAGGTGGTGGTGGTGGGACCATAGTGCTCCCTGGAGGTGGAGGAGGTGGCGGTGGGGCCATTGCAGTTCTTGGAGGTGGAGGCGGAGGTGGTGGGGCCACCAAAGCTGCTGGAGGTGGAGGTGGTGGGGCCACCAAAGCTGCTGGAGGTGGAGGAGGTGGTGGTGGCGGAACAGAGCATTTTATAGGCATAACCGATGGTGGAGGTGGCGGTGGTGGGGCCGCCGCTGTTCTTGGAGGAGGAGGCGGAGGTGGTGGCGCCAACGAAGTTGCTGGAGGTGGAGGAGGTGGCGGTGACGGAACAGAGCATGTTAAAGGCATAACCGGTGGTGGAGGTGGTGGCGGCAATGGAGGAGATTGCTTTGTAATCAGTAATGGTGATGGAGGAGGAGGTGGTGGCGGTTGAGAAGGTAAAGATACAGTTTTTATAGTGGACATAGGAGGAGGAGGAGGAGGAGGAGGAGGTGGTGGTGAAACAGATTCCGGCACAATTTCAGATTTGTCCGAAACAGTGACTTTGGATTCAACATCTGAAGAGATCATGATAGTATCTTCTTTCTCAGCAAGAACAACAGATTCTTCTGTTTCCATCACATCAATGTTCTCTTCTTCATTCTTCATCTGCTTTACCTCTTCAACAACATTCATCTCAACTTCTCCATTGCTTTGGTTTGGTTCTTGAGCTTCTTTCTGCGACAAAATGTGAATAGCTAGTCGCTTAACATCGATAGGACTAAGCTTCTCGAGCGCTTGAACTCTCATGTTCCACAGAAGATGTGATGCAGAGTTTGCAAAGTCTCCATTTCTGCCTGGTGAAGTCATCATTGGTTCTGGTAGAACCGATCTTGGCGTTGTTGGTGATCCGCAAAATGAGTTTCTGCTATCAAAGAACGAGGTTCTGCTATCGGAGAATGATTCAGATGGAGATGATTTAGTACTTCGTGGACTGATGGATTCTTTCTTCTCTTCTTCTTCTGCATCAATCTCCATCATATCGAACCTCTCTTTCGACATCTTAATCAGTCCATCTAATGCTGCTAACACTTTTTCCACTGTAAAGCAAACAAAGATTTTAAAACTTTTTGCATTTCAAAATGGTGAGATTGTATTTATGTAAAAGTGTTACCTAGTCTATCAGACTGATTCTTTCCGACGCTACTACTCCAATACTTGGATTTAGCTATCCATTCGGGGTTATCGATCCACGAATCTCCGATGGATTTCAAAGCATTAAAGAAATGATCAAGAACCTATGGAAAAAAACATTTTTGATCAGATTCATTAAGGAATATGAACTTAGGACAGAGAAAGTCATATATTCAGGATGATGTTTTGAATCAATACCTTATCGACATTTGCGCGTCTAATTTCCAAGATATGTGAGCTATGGATGATCTCAGGACAAAGTTTCTGGAGATCTTTCATTGTATGCATCACCATCTACTCAACAAAAAAAGAAACTAAATAAATAACAAATATATGAGTAAGTTAAGAAGGATGATTACTTTGCGGTTTACTCACATCGGTTATGGAAGGAGAGCCCTCGACAGCAGAAAGATCAATGATGTCTCTAAAGGTAATGATCTTCCTACGAAGCTCGACCATAAGAATAAAGTTGCCTGTCCATTTAGGCGAGCTACTCGTCTTGGGGCTCTTAGCTTCTCTAATAGAAGCATTCTTGATGATGCCTATAGGCAAAGAATTCGAAGAAACACGTCTTGATGATCCTAGTTGGCTCCCGGATAATATTGACCTAGATGATCTAATCGGTATAGGTGAAGAAGATGGTTTAGGTGAAGAAGTAGAAGAAGGTTTAACATCCTGCTTGTTGATCTTGTTAACTTTAGGTGATGCTTGCCCTTTTACAAGCTACAAAAAAAAAAAGCAAAAATTTGGAATCAAATTTTTACATTTTGGAAACGTAATTTTGAAAAATTGGTTAATTCTTTTTTGCTTCTATATGACAAGAACAAAAATATGCAAATTTTATGATGGTATATATGAACAAGAATGATATAACATGAAACTTTTATTGGAAATTTTTATTATAATCATAACTCAAGGGACACGAAACTTAGACTATTCTATACATCATATGAATGATTACCAAAAATATGTATAATCAAAATCAATCAAGAAAATAAGAACAAAATTTACCTGTAACTTGCTCGATGGTTTACGACCAAACAACATTGTTTGAATAGGAAAACAGCCTCCGGCTGTCATGCCTTGCCGGCGACTCCGGCTTTATAATGTCTTGTTTCAAACAAAAAAATAAACTATTTTTTTTTTTTGGATTTTCTGTTGAAAAAATCAAAAAAAAAAAGAAGAATATTTACAGACTTATTCAAAGCCTTGGAGCTGAAGATATTAAATAATAACATCACAATCATAGAATTTCAGAGAATCGTGCAGGGCAAAATCTAATTAGTGTTTTGAGATTCAAGAAAGGCCTTGTTGTTGCTTTGGACTATGGAACTTTCTCAAGAAAGAGAGAGCCAAAGGAAAACAAATGTTGAAACTGTCTTTTTTAAGGGAAAAATTTCTCTAACACCTTCCTAAACCTATGGTCCTGTTTTAGTTTCTTGCTTACCTGTGTGATTACTAATTATATATTTTTGGGAAAGTAGTTGAAAACGATAGAATTTATTTATCTCAACTTGTGTTTTATTGGTATACCCATTCTGTTTTACTTGAAGGATTAAACCTTTTTCTATTCTGATTATTTGGTAACAGAAAACAAAATATTATCTTGTCCACTAACACAAGAAAGAAGAAAACAAAACTTTAACGTATAGTAGTTTATAACCTGCACAATCTACGGATGCATCAATAAAAAAAGACAAGAAGAAAGAAATTAAGTAAATCTCACATAAGAAGTTTTTTTCTTAACAGAAATATTATTGTACTTGTACATGTAAAAGATTAAACAGTATCACATACCTCTCTACACGATTTGTGCTATAGTGACGGTGAGATTCTTGTTTACAAAAACTAAATCTAGACCCCTATGAAAATATAATATCTTTTTAGAAGTCATGAAGATATATATATATATATATATATATATATATATATATATATATATATATATATATATATATATATATATATATAAATACATGCATCATATACCAAACTCATTTTCATTCACAAAACATATATAGTATCAATGTACTAATAAAGGTAAACACTCTATCAATGGCTGTAATACATCATCACACAGTTGTAAACGTATATCTGAAATTTATTTCTTTCTTTATATGTTGTAAAAGATATAATTACTATATACGTCGTAAGTAGTTTAAAATCAATTAACGACCAAAAATATTGCTGTTTTGAAAAAAAAATCAATTAACGATCACCTCTAAGGCATACTAATTATAAATTACTCAAATTAAGGGAATATATATTAATTATAAATATAGTATGTTGTTATATATTTCTTACGAGTTAAAAAATTTAACTTACCTTAATTTCATGATTATGATATATATTGTATACTAATAACGTATCACAATTTATTTATTACAAAGTAGACGCATCAAACTTAATTTATATAATAAGGTATTTGCGAAATAAGCACAAGTCAACTTATAATATACAATCTTTTCTATGTAGAAAATTATCTTATATGCTCAATTGTAGCCAAAGTTACAAAAACAGCATGAAATTACAATTCATGTATCCAATTTTTATTCAAGAAACATTTAAATCTAATTTGGTGGAACATTCAAATAGTTAAGCGCGTTGTGGAAATTACACGTTTAATGTGGACGACTAGATTGAGCATACGGTATACTGTAACTTTCGAGTAATGTATATAATCCAAATTACAAATATATAAATCTCATAGTTTACCGAAATAAAATTACAAATAAATATTTGGAAAAAAGTTTGACAAAATAATAAATAAAATAATCGTGACACAAGCAAAATCAAGGAGAGCTAGTATAGTATCCACCACCACCTGACTTATTCATGATTTGTATCAAAAGAATTCTTCAAGTCACCAAAACAAAGCGTTTTGAGTTATCTCCAACGGTTTTTAACTCAACCAAACGTTTTACTTCAGCTTCTTATGTTGCCCTTCTAGGAACCGAAGGAGCTCGGCTCGATGCTTTCCGAGTTGTAGTTGCGGCTGATCTCTCAGCGATTCTTCTCTGTCTTTCCAAAACAAGATTCTCTATTCTCATCCGCATTTCCTCTTCCTACAGTCCCAAACATTTACCCGCGAATAACTCGGTAAGAAACTAATCGGATAAAAACCGCTAGCGAAACTAATAAGTTTTAAAGACTTTTTCTAACCTTTTCAAACTTGTTCTTCTGTGCCATTGTTCTGTTAGCTACTGTTGGTTTCTTGGCAGTCTTGGACATGGTTTCAGCTCTAGTTCTACTTGGAGTTCTAGACTTACGAGTTTCCGGTGTCTTTGTAATGTTCTTCTTGTCCCCGCTTGTGACGGTCTTATCTTCTTTCTCCTGAGCAGTTCCGTTACTCGATAGCCTAGCATTCGCTTCAGCAGAGAAGTCGATCGAGTAATCATTAGCAGCCAACGAGTCTCCTGAATTCCGTTCAAGAATCATACAAAGATCATTCGGTTCCCACGAGCCAGACATTTCACGCTTATCATTCGCTAGACCGTTTTCCATGTCAGTAGATAAAGCAATATCCGCAGCCATGTCCGGTCTCCATCTCGAATCATAAAGATCATCACCGGCAAGCGATGACGAATGGACCATAAAAGAATCATCGCCAAATTCTTGTTTCTTGCTCTGATCAGAACATTCAGATGTCAAAATGCTATCATCCAACGACAATCTCCCGTAGTTGCTTTCACGATGATCGGAAGAAGTAAACCAATCCTCTCCACTTCCCGTCTTCTTCACCAACGATTCACCATTTGTCGCGTTATACACGCCTTTGCTTTCGTCTCCTAACATATCAGATCTTTTTAGCAATAACATACATTCTTCCGTTGAGTCCCTCGTTCTTGGAAGCCTACAAGCACTACTATCCTCGTTCTCAAAATGATCAAACGTCGCTCCTCCTCCATTCTCTATGCTTTTTCGAGTTATGACTACGGAATCACCCAAACCGTTAGAATTTGCGCCAAGACTAGAGTCTCTACGGGTAAAACGCTCTTCGCTAACAACATCCTTCGAATGAACATCCGAGCCGTCGTCGTGCCTCATCAGAATATTCTGAAAAGAATCCCAATTCTCATTGCTTCGTTTTTCTTGAACCGAACTTTTCAGAATTTCATCGCTCGAAATTTCTCTCTCATAAGCTCTATTTTCCTTGAAGAATCCAACCGCAGCATCAACAGTCTCTTTGATAGAACCGTTTTCCGTAAACTCGTCTCCTTCCAGGTCCCCGTTTCTTCCCTCGGGTGTTATGTAGTTAATATTACGGATGATAACAGTTTTAGATGACTTCTTCTTCCGGTTTTTCTTTGACCGGCGAGAGTTTTTACCCGTATGAGAGTGTCTTTTACCTTGATCTTCCAAAGACGAAGCAGAATCATCGCTAGCCGAGTCAGATTCACTCGAGTCACTACTTGATCCACTAGACTCATCTTCATCAGAATCTTTTTTACCTTTCTTCTTCGAAGTTTTGCCCTTCGGAGGAAGCCATGGCATGTTTCCTTGGTTTTGATTTGGCATTTGTTGCATTAGCGGGTACGGATAGCCTTGGTACGGTGGCGGGTAGTAGTACTGAGGCATATGGTTTGGCCATCCCATAGGTGCTTGAAAGTTCGGAACACCGGGCGGAACTTGGTCTAAACTAACCGACTTAACATCTAAAAATCAAAACTTCTTCACATTAGAAATGAACATTCACACATCTAGCAGTATAAAGAATTAGGATTACCTTTATTTTCAGAACTTGACTCGGTCCCGTTTAGTGAAAAAGCAGCACCGTCATTGGCGAGGATGATCCCCGAGGAACCCAATAACGACATGTCTGATGGAGCAATTACTTTCACAGCTGCTAATTCCGCCATCCAAAGCCCGTCTCCGTGTTTCTTCTTCCATAGTTCCTTATAATTTACACATGCTTCCCTGTTTTAATCAATGAATAAGGCTTAGTAGGTTAAAAAACCGATGAAATGGTGAACTAGTACTAATTACACATACCGTAACCTTGACGCACCGAAAGCATCAGCAAATAAAATGAGATCATCAATACTATTAATTTCATAACCAGCAACAACACCTCGAGCATAGGCCATCGCTTGCTCTCTCCGAAGCAATGTTCTTCGAGTTTCAAGAAGACGTTGAAGCTGAATCCTGTTAAAAAAAAAAAAACGCAATTAGCCCAACCGAAATTTCTACATCGGTTTGCACGATTCACCAAAAGAAAATGCGTGTATTTACTTGGACGTTTCCTCTCCTGCAGTCTCAGAGGATTCATTTGATGACTTCCTTACATTACTACTACTAACTCCAGAATTACTCCCTAAAGATAATAAGCAAAACACATTGTTACGATTATTATTATTCCACGGACCGATTAATCCGAAAACGCTATTAAAAATGTATACCGTCTTGCAATTGCTCAGCATCAGCAGCAGCATTAGCTTGAATAGAATGTTCAATCTGCAAAATCTCTTTCTCTAGAGTGGCGAATCGCTCGATAATCGCAGGCGTGTTTACAAATCTCACAAATCTACCAAACAAATAAATAAAAAACGAATCAGTAAAAACTCACTAAACAAGTCAAAGTCAACTCAAATCAAGATCTTCCAATTGTTGCAATTGTAGACACCAAAATTGTCGAATCGAATCGAAATCGGGGGAAAATGTTTACCGATCAAAAGTGGATTTGGAGAACCAAGAAGAGTGAGAAGAAGGAGGATGGAGAGAAATGGAGTAACCGCCTTTAGAGATCTGATCTCTAGCGAATTTCAAATGAGAGATGAATGGTTCGAATATCCCAGAAGCCAATTTCTCCTTCTTACTCCCACAAAATAGCACCAAATCAAATCTGTAAAATCCAACAAAAATCGTCATAATGTAACAGTTCTCATAATTTGTAATAAATAATATAAATCCAGACGGTTTTAAAAAAAAAAATCTTAAGCATAACCATAATCAGAAGAAGAACCTGGTGCGAGTAGGGGTAAGTTGAAACAAAGCGGAATCAAGAATAGCTCTTGAATCCATAATTGGCTTAGTTCTTCTTGTTCTTGTTCGAAGAAGAAGAAGACATATAAGATTTGACTTTTTAAAAAGTAAGTTTTTGAGAGTTTTGTAGTGTCGATTTGGATTCGAAGCTTATTGTGACAGCAAAGGATGAGTTAAGAGTTGGAACATGGTTGGGTGACAGTAGTGAATGTGGTCCCTACCACTATTAATCATGTTTTTATGTTTTTTTTGTTTATGCTCTTCCTCGTCGTACGTTTTTACTACATTATTTCCTAATTCGGCTAATCTAGTCATTAAACATAAAATCAAAGACAAAAACAAAAAAGGTCAACATAATGAAAAGTATACGAAAACCATGCTATCTCACTATTTAAAGAAAAGTTATGCTTTAGATAAATTTGTTTTATGTATGTGTGTACAATAGCTTTCAATCTTAGCGAAGTTCATGAATGGTGATAAAGTAATTTTTAGGTGTGTATCCATTGTTCAACGAACATAATAAACATAAGATTTATTTATTACTTAAGGTTTTCGTCACAAAGGAAAAGAGACCAAATGCTCGACATAAACAAGAATGACATTTATCAAAAAAAAATTCCTTTCTGAAAAATGAAAAAGAGTAAAACATGTTCATCAAAAGAATCTATAATTTGACAGAATTTTTTAGTACCTATTTTTTATTCTTTTGTGCTTTAGATTCAAACCCTCATTATTTAAAAGGAAATTAGCATAGATAATACTTATTTCACTAATAATTAAGGATCTAACATGATCTAAATTATAATTAGATAAATAATATGAAACATATCTAGGATGACTATTTTAACCTTATTCAGTTACATGATAAATAGTCCACTATATTTTGATCTCATAGCTGACTATTCGCAAATAGTCCACTATTCGTAGATAAATATTGAAGAAAAAGATGAATAGCTGACTATGCATTTATAAGTAGTCGACTATAATCATAGTGAATTAATCACAAAATGAACTATATAACTGGAATATCAAACACTCTTTTACATAGACAATGCTTTACATAGTCAACTATGTTTTGATATGATAGTTGGCTATTCGCACTTAAATATTTTTTTTTAAAAAGTGAATAGCTGACTATGCATGAATAAATAGTCAACTATAATCATAATAAATTAGTCATAGAGTGAACTATATTACAACTAAGAATAGCAAATACTCATTTACATAACCAATGTGTTACATAGTCAACTATTATAATGTGAACCGATAGCCAACTATCTATACATAATCAGATCATTAAGGGTATTTTGGTCAATTTGTTTTAAGTGGATGTTACTTACCTAAATTCTATTTACAACATGTTATATACCTAATTAAAGACTCCCAAGCTATTATACACCTAATTAACCCATGTTTAAATCCCAATACCAAAAATTTCAAGTCGAATACCAAGAAAGGTTATATATTCCAAAGATTCAGAGTTTCCACGACTTTAAAAAAAGGGTGAATTTGCTCAATAACAAAAAAAATTAATAATTAAGCATCTAACTAAAATTGAACCATGTGGCCAAATAATAGTCATTAGTTTTAAGGTATTTGGTTGAATTTTGAGTTATAGTTTTTTTTCATGTATATACTTTGAGAACATGATTTTTTTAGAGAGTTGATAGAATTTGTGCATATCAAGCCAATCGCAATCAGTGGCAGATGTAGTTTAGAATCTATAGGGGCACATACACCCACTATATTTTATATAAATAAATTTTAAAGAAAATTACTCAAATCCCATGGAACTATGGTTATATGACTAGAATACCATATATCTTTCAAAAATTACTCAAATCTTTTCACACCCCTAGTAAATTATGATAAACACCCTTGATTAGTTTTTCTTAATTGAAATTATTGTTAATTAAAAAATAAAAAACAAATCCACGTCAGTGTGACCGTGGTTAGAAAAGAGGGAAGTGTCAAAGGAAAAAAAGAAAAAAACAACAACTTTCTCAACTATCTTCTCCGTTTAAGATTCTTTCGAAATCGACATTGTTTCTTTCCTCGTGATCGTCTTCTCTCCGCAATCGAAATCGTCTTCCCTCATACTCGTCGTCGCCGAAAATCGTCTTCTCTCGTAATCGTCGTCGAAAGGTAGGTTGTTGCGGAGTTGGATGTTTTTTATTGCGGCTGAGTTATAAATTATATTGTGTCTGAGTTAGGGTTTTTTTGCGGCTGAGTTATCAATTATATTGTGGCTGAATTAGAGTTTTTTTGCGGCTGAGTTAAAAATTATGTTGTGGCTAAGTTAAAAATTATGTTGTGGCTGAGTTATAAATTGTGTCTGAGTTAGGATTTTTTGCGGCTGAGTTATAAATTATGTTGTGGCTGAGTTATAAATTGTGTATGAGTTAGGGTTTTTTGCGACTAATTTCATTCTCCGTAATCTCCACACAAAGACGTAAGTGTTCAATTTTTCTGAAGCTTAAAAAAACTTGCAACTGTCGAGTATTGGAGAGGTAAACTGGTGGAGTATCGTGCGTCATTGTTTTCAAAGCTTTATTCAAGAACATGTAGCTCAGTTTAATCTGATGGCTCGACTCCTTCAATCCGTATTCATCGAGTACTATCTTTGCAAGTTCGTCTAGTGTTGTTTTCTCATCTATATGCACAACTCTACACCCTCTACCGTCGGCGTTGAATACATATATGTGTTTCTTAACCCAGTTACCGGAAAAAATAATTATCGGATCCATAAGATCTCTGATGAATGAAAATAATGAAAAAGGTAGATGAAGAAGAATAAGAAGAAGGTCGTAGATGAAGAACCCTAATTTGTAAGAGTTGATGACATGGAAAATAAGAGCTGATGACATGGAAAATCAGAACTGATGACATGAAATATCGGTAAGTCAGCCGCCAAACAAACACATCACTCAACCATTAATAAATCAGCCATCAAGTATAATGTAAGTCTGCCGCAACGTGAATAGTATTTCAGTAATTAATCTTTCGCTAATAAATCAGCCGTAATTAGGCTAGGAAATATTAAGTCAGGCGTATTGTCAAATAAATCAGCCGTCAAATGAATGCTATTCTAGTAATTAATCTTTCGCCAATCCTGGACCGACCGGTCCACTTGCAGATTTTTTTTAGGGATTTTTGCTTTTTCCGTTTTATCCTATAAATACCTGTTAGGTTTCAGACTTTTTACACACCCTTTTTCTGCACGTTTTTACTCATACTTTTGGAGATTTAGAGTTGTAATTGGGAGAAGATCTCATCATCCCTTGGAGAAGATTTCTGAACCCTTATACTTTTCTATTCTATATATTATGCTTTTCTCATTCATGATTTCTGCTTGTTCGTTTATCATGTCCGAGTAGATCTCTAGTTAGGTTTTAGGGTTTTTGATGGATTTCACAGATTGAATCAGACACAGATAGATTACTTATTCTTACCATCTTCATCACTGTTAGGCATAAAGCTAGGATTGAACTAGCCATTTAATCACTAGATCTTAGGTTGATGCACATTCCAAAAGCTTGTGCATAGTTGGAACTACTGTTGATGAGCAATTATTCTTTAGTCTCGAAAGTGAATTAGAGTTGATTGTGAACTGATCAAACCTGAACTGTAATGCTTGCCTAGGATAGCCGTGACCAAACGAAAGTTTAGGCACTCGGATCTCTAGGGAAAGTAACTGTTATCACGAAAGTGGGGTAGTTTATAAAAGTGTTTGAGTTTAAGATGCATGCATACTTAGAATCTGAATAGTTGTCTGGTTCATGATTGTGATTTCCTGAGAATTCCCTATTGCCTAACGTTTTTAATTATCTGAATTTAAACCGTTTTAATTTGCTTTCTTGTCTTTAATTTTAATTACAATCACCCATCTTGTTTCCTGCTTAGCTTAGTTTTAAAATCTAAAATCTGTTGTGTAAGCCATTGGTCCTTGTGGATTCGATCCCGTTATTTACTACTGCGTGCCTGTGTACTTGCAGTGATTTATTTGGGTTAAAACCTGACCGTATCAAGTTTTTGGCGCCGTTGCCGGGGACCAATTGTGTTTACCATCAGATTTGATTTGCGAATTTAGTCTAAGCAATTTGCTAATTTATTTTTGTTTTTGTTTCGTTCTTTGGTTTTCTTTCTAGGTACCAGTCATGGAATTAGCGGATCAAGCTGGTAATGAGGATCTTCAGGCTACTCTGTTTGACCAGATAGAGCAGATCCGTGCTGCAACTGCAGCAAGCCAGCAGCAAGCGCAGAACCAGATGCAGCAAATGCAGCAGCAGTTTACTAGGATGATGGCACAACAGATGCCACCAGCAGGTCATAATCCTCCGCTGCAGAGAGGGATTGGAGAAGAAGACAATGTCCATTCTTACTACCAGAACAGATCAGCTATTCGTGTTCCTGAGATTCAGAGGAACGATTTCGAGATCAAGGCTCAGTTGATCAATCTGGTGGAGAGACACGTGTTCCATGGGTTGGCTTCTGAGAACCCTATGGATCACATAGAGACCTTTGAAGAGGTCTGCGAGACGACAAAGGCTAATGGGGTACCTTCTGATTACCTCAAGTGCAAGCTATTCAAGCACTCTCTCGCTGACAAGGCTCTGAGATGGCTCAAGTCACTTCCTCCACACTCTCTCAACGGCTGGAATGAAGCTAGAGCAGCCTTTCTAGATCACTTCTACACGAAGACTAAGACAGCTCAGCTCAGAAGCTGGATCACCAGTTTTTCGCAGAAAGGTGGAGAATCGTTTGCTGAGGCTTGGGATAGGTTCAAGGAGTACCTTAGAGAATGCCCTCACCATGGACTTACAGAGAATCAGATACTCAGGACGTTCTATGATGGAGTTACCTGGGACTACAAGACCAGCCTGAATTCAGCTAGTAATGGTAACTTCATGACCCAGAGCATAGGAGGAGCTTACAGACTGATTGACAACATGGCGCAGAGTTCCAGTGATCAATGTGCCGAGTATGATCGGTCAAAGAGGGTATGTAGTATTGAGACACCATCTGCAGCAGAGATAGCAGAGCTGACAGCTGCTAAGATCAGGGGCTTATTGCAAGGAAGCCATCAGGGCACTAGTATGGTTGGAAATGCTTCGGATGCGATCTGCTATTCAGAGCCAGCTGCATTGGTCTCAGAGGGCATTCATGAGGTTAACTATGTAGGTGGTCAAGGATTTCCAGGCTACAATGCAGGCTATCAGAGGCAGTATGAACAGAGTTCAGGTTCCGATTACCAGAATCAGAACCAGTATCAGCCAAGACAACAGGCTCCTCCACCTCCAGCTCCTAACCCCAATGACGAGCTGAAAGCTATGATGCAAATGATGCTAGCTAATCAGCAGAGGACTTCCACTGACATTACAAACATCAATGGGCGTTTAGAAGCTGTCAATACTCACCTAAAGATGCTGGACAATCAAGTGGCACAGCAAGCAGAAGTTGTCAAGCGTCAGCAAGGAACTCTTCCGGCTAAAGGAGAGCAGAATCCGAGAAAGGAATGTCATGCCGTTTCTGTCATGGAAGATGAATCTCCGGTGAACAGTACTCTGCTAGATGATCATGTTCCCAGACATTTCAGGGACTCCATATCTCAGAAGCAGCTGCTTGGATTTCAGAAGATGGTACGAAGGATTCCCCATGCACTATCCTTTGAACAAGCTTTAGAGTACCGTCCTCTGCTGAGTCACTTCCAAGATTGCAGAGAGAGTATAGAAGAGATCGAGGTTCTGTTTCTTGAAACAAGACATACGCCACCGCTGAGGAAATCAAAGAAGACGGCAGTAAAGGAAAACGTCGATTCTGCTAGTATGACTGTGGAGGAGGAATATGTGGATGTAACTACAGGTGTTCTCCCTGCTAAGATTGATGTTAACTCCATGAGTGTTTGCAAAGCTGTTCTGGCCATCGAAGAGGATTACTTCGCGGAGTTCGAAGAGATTTTTGGGCCTGCAGAGCCAGTACCGATCAATACTGAGGAGTGCTATGCTGTGGAAAAGAGCAGGACAGTGCCAAAGCTTGGAGATCCTGGTCGCTTTGAACTCTCAGTTCAGATCGACTCTACAGTCTTTCCTCGCTCCCTCTGCGACACAGGCTCCAGTGTCAACATCATGCCACACTCCGTAGTAACACGACTGGGCTTTAAGGATTTCTCTCTTCCTAACTTTTCTTTAAAGTTTGCTGATTGTTATGTTAAACGTCCTTTAGGCGTTCTTAAGGACATACAGCTTCTAATTGGTGGTGTTTACGTTCCTGTAGATTTCGTGGTGCTTGACCAACCTGAAGATCCAGGAG